>JAZHYW010067569.1:0-42824 GCA_037355805.1 Ixodes ricinus | reverse complement strand
GTAGAGAAGATAACATATGGCGAAGGGATTGTAAAGCATGATTCGTGCGGAAATGAGGAACATAGCATATCTCCGAGCAACGCACACTGATCGAGATTTCCTTTTTATTAAGTCCAAGGTGCGCCAGGAAATTCAATGAATTCATTTGTTCCGAAAAGGAAAGCATACCAAAGACGATACACGTGCATATTTGTAATGGCAATAATCCTGAATTTTTCGAACAGCGGTTTAGTGTGATATAGGTAGTGTACATCAGCGATGATACGTAGTATCTGCCCTACGCAAACACTGCAAGAAAAAAAAGCTCGAGATACACCTAAGCACTTCTTATGAGTTGTGAATGCGAAAGCATGCAGGCCGCTCGTCCGCTTCCTTTTTCGTCTGCTGCGTACTTTTCGTCGCCGGTCAGCGCGCGTGCTCCCCTGGTGACCTTGGACGCTCCGTGTTAACGGCGCGCTGATGGACACGCAGCGCCATGGGGTGAGCGGTCGTGGAAACTGACGAGCGCAGCGGCCAATGGGAGCCCCGTCGAAGCGCTCCAGCCAATGGAACCGAAAGCGATCGCGGAAACTAGGTGCCGTTTTCGCGCTTCAAACTGATGACGTCAGCTCTGCTCCATGAGACAGTTAATGCTTTCGCATTAAAAACAAAAGATGTGGCCGCAAAGCCCTTTGCGTTTAATATTTGCGAGGACCTCGGGTTTACTTTTAACCCGCATTTCAGGACTGTACCCTAGGCTGCATCGCATTGCATTCTCTTTTACATTTTCTCCCCAAATTGTGCTTCGCGGTATTTGTTTATAAACGTTTTAATGACGGTTTCCTTAGCATTAATAAAGCTTTCTCGCGACTAAACACGGCACTTTCGTCGAACGTGCATATTTAACGCCTCCTTAGCACGGGGTGGAATGTTTCTAACATGAAGACTGGGAAGCTGAGGGACGAGAACTTCTAAAAACATTTCCTCCTTCGGTACAGCATGGATTAAATAATAGCGGGACACTGTTAAATATACTCAAAAGCTAAATTGCGAGTTTTTAGGGATTCTCAAATAAATGTAAATGTTACGAATTGTTTGTTGTAAATGTCTCCATACTTAAATTTAAAAAATGCGAGTGAATCTTCGAGTACTCTTGCAAAATATCTGTAACTGTGACGGGTTACTTTTGTTTTTGAGTAACTGGTAACTGAACCTCTAACTTAAATACTTTGTTGGGGAACTAGATGTCACTGTAACTAATTACTTTCAAAATGTAGCTTACCCAAGACTTAAAACCCGCAAAAATGTCAGTGACGAAACAGACTCGAACACAAGCAGGCTCTAAAGTATCAAAGCTAAGAAGTACTAATAGGCTACATAAGAAAGAAGAAAACTATAAAATCATTTTTTGCCTTTTTTTTTCGAAAAGGGGGGGGGCAGAGCGGTCCGGGGGGGGGGGGGGGGAGTGAGCTATCTCAGTTTACTCAATTTAAAAGAAAGGCAGAATGTGGATTTTCGGTTTCCTTGCTCACTTACGCAAACGTGCTAATAGGAAAGGTAACCTTACACTGAAGCCCGAAGTGGGCCAGTAAAAACGGCATATATCCCAGTAACACGTCAATAACTGAGGGCAAGACACCAAGGTGGAGTAAAATCGTAACAAAATATGTGAATAGTTCCGCTAATAATTTAAAACTACTTGCGCCATCTAGGCACAAGTAGGTGAGCAGTTGAACTTGAAGCCCTCGCCCCCCTTCCCCCCCCCCCCACATCCCCGCGCGCATACACACACGCACAAAATCGGTGACGTCTTTTTATACATTTTGTAAGTTCTGGAGAGCCTAGATCTATGCACTCTAGTAAATCCCTTGCTCCGTTGTGCCATCTGTGAAGAGACACCCGAACCAACTGCTCCTCGTGGCTGTTTCGTCTGGCGTCTCTTGCGGTAGATGGCGGTGCCGTTCGTGGACCGATCGATACGGCGGTCTTCGCAGACCGCGTTGTTTCCCGAGGGATTTTCCGGCCCGTGCAATCTCTCTCGTTTTTCTTATTTTCCTTCTTTTCCCCTTCATTTATTTGGCGGGAATGTTTCTCAACTTTGGTGTGTGTTTGCTTCGTTAAATTGGCGCGTTGTTTCGCGCCTGGGCGCTCTGGCGCAATTTACGACTCTCTGAACGTTGTTGGGGCCGGGGGACAGAAGTGGAACGACGAGGGAACGCAGCGAAAAAGAAGAAAATAAAGATTGAAGAAAGAAAAGGAAGTGTCAAATAAAGAGTTAAGGGGTTCCCGGTTTCAAAGCTGCATTCTTTGGCTCCGAAAGGAAGTGGCGTATATACCGAATGTGTCAAAGCCCGTTCACACACTCGCGTTTGCTTGTGACCGAGATCTTTCTCTTACGACGAAAGAACACAGTATCACGCTGGCGCCATCTATGATGTGGTCCTAGAACCATTCCACTGGAACGAAGGCTTCGCATTATTTTCGAGATCAACTGTACGTATTGTCAAAAGATTTTTCAACCTAAAAAAAATAGTGCGCAAAAAAGAACAAATATGGAAAGGCTAGGTGTTTTACGGCTGCCCGATAGATGGCGCCAATGTGTCGCAATAGATTTTGAGAGGTTTTAAGGCACACGGTCGCAAGCAGTCGCAAGTGTGTGAAGCAACCTAGTTTCGAAAAAGGAAGTAGATGCTGTGCGCGACACTTCTACCGCGTACACGACATTTGCACTCAGGGAATTTGTTGGCACCAACATGTTCTGCTCGATCCGGGTACCGAATGGACGCTTTTCACCACAGCAGTAATTTTTTGCTGCAGTATTCATTTTTTTAAAGTTGTAGCCGAAAGACATACAACACCCACAACTTCTTGTTCGTGTCGTACTGTGTAATAGACCAACGCGCCCCTCTGACATGCACCTCTGACATCACACCGCAGTGGCGGGTGCTGCTGCGGTGTAGCAGAAGATATGTGTAGATGTGTAGATACATATATGTGCATTTTTAAAAGAACAACGAACAGCTTTATACAATAGTGAAAACATGTTAAAAGGTTGTATTGTATAGAGTGATATTTGAAGATACATATTTCTGGTTTGTGTGGTTGATGATGTTAAAAAATGTTACTTTTGTAGTGAAATATTACGGTTCTTCGATTACCCTATGCACCAATGTGCAGGTGGACAGAGAACAACCGTGCTCAGAGTCTAAACGCTGCAAGGACTGTGGCTGTTTACGCGTGTACAAATACATACTAAGAATTGTTAACTAACATTGATGCTGTAACGGTTAGCATAAGTCACAATGCCATAAAGGAGTCTTCAACTGAAGACGCAACTGGGCTGCTAGCATCTTTAGTTGCAGCAACCTTTGGGCCGTCAGCATTCGGAAATAGAAACAAAGAGGTGCCTCGTTTCAACGGGAGTTCTCGTCTTGTATACTTGAAATTCTTTCGATGTTTGTATTGTATATAGAATGTTCAGTTAGTACACGAAACGATTACAGGTGAACGAACAAGGCGTGCCAAGGACATACGTGGAAGACACAAATTTCGACTTTCAACACGTTTATTTCTTGCCAAACTGCCAGTTTTATATGTTTTTATATTGCCACTTTTAAACATTGCCAGACTATGGCATCACTTTTAGATGTTACCGGAGCATTGTCGGCGACAGTGTTTGGTTTAGCGACTCGTGAAAGTCATTTTGAAGGATGGCGACGTGTTGACATAACTCGTTAAGTACACGAAGTATGAGGTTCGTCAGCAAAACAAGTTGTGCCTCTTTTTTTTTTCACTGCTCAGTATTATTGATTTCTTCATCGGTACACTAATAGAAAAGGGTGAAACTAAATTGCAAACTGCACAAAGCAAATTCAGTCACTTTACATTGACAAAAACGCGTAAGAATTCTAAGGAAAGCTCAATCCTCTTCACCCTCTACAAAAGTTAATTACAAACATAAACAAACACTATTTTACAGTGAACGTCCATTTTACATCTTCTGTAGAGTAGTTACCTTAAGGGGCACTGAAGAGGATTTTGCGATCGTCTGTTCTTGGTCATAACTGATTGTACGATCACTAAGCATCCTAAACATTAAAATAAATGACAATCATTCGACGCTGATTTCTCTCTTAAAAACGTGATGGAAGGCCTGGACACACCACTTTCGGAGTGGATTTTTCCATTCAGGAAAGGCGGTGTCAGCGCGGTGGCGACTGGCGCTTGTCGGCCAATCGCAAGCCGGCTGTCCGAGAGAGGCGGCTTGCGATTGGCCTACGAGCGCCCATCGTCACTGCGCTGACACCGCTGCTGAGGTGCCCGCCTTTCCTGAGCGGAAAATTCAGTTCAGAAAGTGTTATGTCCCGACATTTCACCACGTTTTTAAGAAAAAAATCGGCGTCGCGTGATTGTAATTTTGGATTTTTAGGATGCCTAGTGCCCGCAGAACCAGTTATGACCAAGAACTGACGATCGCAGAATCCTCGTTTGTGCCCCTTTAAGTGATACATTGTTACAAACTACTTTCTCAAAGGTATATACTATGATCTCCGGTAACCGTCTTTCGCATTCATTGGCAAGAAAAGCGGCATTGAATAGCTTTCAGTTTGTAGTTATTGTTGTAAATTATGCCAAAGTAAAATGATGTCTTCCAACTAATAAATGGCCGCACTATATAGCCCAATTCTCGTGTAAGCCTTCTTTGGCTCATGTTCGAATTAAGCTGTAAATATATAGGGAAGAAAAACGCAATAAATTGAGTTGTATTGTTTTGTTTCGCAGGTTACCCTCGCTGCACAGCTCCAAGCCTCGCACCAAGGATGTGTTCAGTGCTATACCTGCGCCCTGTGGAACACTGCAACGAAGGACTTCCGGTGGTGGTGATAATAAGACGTCCTCGTCGTCCAAGACTCCGTCCTCTAGTCCCAGCCCCGTCTCCAACAACGCCATCAACGCAAATGGTGAGTCATGCACACTCGGAATCCAAGATGTGTCGTGAATGTTTTATATTACATGGAAGAGTCTGTTTTTAGAACGGAAGTCATTCTGCGTGTAAAAACTCCAACACGTGTTATCCTTCAGTTTTGTTACACGTCGCTACATGCCAAGAAAAATACAAATAGGACGTTATTGCTTCAATTTTTGTACTTTCACCTTAAAAACAAAAAGTCAGACTTTTTGTACACATGCGTTGAGTGTGAAAAAAGAAATTATTTTTCATAACAATAACCGCATTGCAAAGTAAAAGTGTGAATTGAATAATGCATTCGTTTTTAGATGCGCTGAGTGAAACCGGTGAAACGCACACACAAGCACACACACATGCGCGTGCACGTTTGCACGCACGCTCACACTCACCATTCACACACGTTCACAAACACAGATACACACTCACGCGCGCGAGCACACGCACCGACATACATATAAACGCATGGACGCATGAACATGCACCCATACGCACACACACACACTAGACGTATGATATACCTCTTTAAAGATACGCTGTGTCGTTTTTTCTAGAACACAGTAACGCCTAACTTACCTTCCTTACTGACTAAAAGCGCCATAAAACAGGAAATTAGTCGAGACGACAACACAAGGTGTCTTTTGGCGCGCTATGCATGAGTAATAAACCGACTAGCTCAACTCACCATTCTAGCTTTGTTACTTTATGGTGGGTTGCCTGCACCTCGTAGAATGATGATTATAAAACAAAATCACATCCTTACACGTAAGTGAAGCGACATGAGCAAACAAATCCAAGTCATATTTTAATTCATAAACTCTATGTACCCTTACCACCCTCCCCTTTGCCGAAAATAAAAGGGGGTTTACGAGCTTCGGCGACGCAGAGGGGCGGTGTCAGGTGTGCCGAAGAGTTGTGTCAGCTCCTCGGCTCCCAATTAAAACCACCTGATCCCAGTCCCGTTCTAATGAGTCGTTTGTGGTCGCAGTCGCTCCGAGCAAATCCGTTAATCCACGAGAGTTATCGGGTACAGCACCGGTTCCTAACACCCGACGTCTCTGAGTCACACTGGAAAGGGAGTCTAATGATCCTTTATTATTATTATTTTAAAAGAAAATGCGGGACAGCATGGTGAATTATAATTGGATGCATCTGGAAGTTTTTAGATTGATGTTTTTGCGAAGAAAAGAAAACAAGCCAGCCCTATTTCAGTTTCAGCGTGTTTTTGGCATAGTCAACGTCCGTGTACACTCTCTAGTACACGGAATACAAGTAGTGCTTATAACACTTGTTAGGCTACTCACGCCGTACTTCTTGTGTGTGTACGGTTGCGTACGACGCTATACGTCGGTTGCATATTAATGAAACCTTTTTTTTAAAGCAGATACACAAGATATGCAAATGCGTAGTAAAAAATGTCGAAACATAAACGAGATATTTGATTAGTTATTCTGACTAAACAGCAGCCCTGTTGACTCAGCGGATGCTGTGTCAGCATCAATGTTCTGTGTTGAGTTGACCGATACGTCGAGACAGCAAGTGCGGAGTCAACATACAAGTACATTTAGTGAGATCGTGAGAATAATGAACGTACATGATTTATATAAGATGCCTGTCAATACTAAATGCTCGTTAATATTAAAACCCAGTAATATGGCATCTTTTCGGACATTATATACTACAAATTAATGTACCTGCACGTCGCAGTTAGTGCAAGCAGGACGTCGCCGCTCCTTCGCATATTACTCAGACAAGGCATTGAGAAGAATCCAATGTTATCGTTCATCTTGGTGACTCAATTCGCTCTTTTCACAGCGCTAGAGATTTCTGGCGACAGCATTTTAATTCTAAAGTAAAATAAGAAAATAACGAAATCGCTCGTTCGCGCTAAGAGTGTCGCGCAGTGTATCCATACGCACTGAGGAGTTCGGATCCACGAGAGGTGTCCTAAACTGCTATCTCTTGCCTCAACTGGCCGGTTTCAAAACGTAATCAAAGCTGAATAATAGTGCTGTTACAGTCACTGTTGAATCAGTGCGAAGCATTTCGTGGTGGACCAGGTTAGTCTCTTTCCAAAGCTGTCGTTATTAACCTGCACAGAAACACTGGCTAAGTCTGATTCAGGGAAAGAACTACACCGATCCCAACTTATCCCCGTGTACCTCCCTGCCCACAAATCCCGTAATTCCCCGGGTACTCCCCCAATTGTTCTCTGGGATCACGCAGACGACCGCGTCGTTGCAGCTCGTGTGATCCATTTCTTCTTCGCACTCGTTACGATGTACTCCCGCGCTTGTACCCGGTTTTCCTTATGGGGGCCGTTAGTGTATCCTCGGGGCAAGGCTTTATGGTAGGAGGGTCTTTATGGGCGCAGAACGCAGCCCCCGACCACGTGTTTTCTGGGGAAGAATAAAAGGGCCTGGCGGAATCGCTATATGCAGGCCGTTCCCGAGAAAATAGAACCGTGTTTTTCGGCTCGGGGAAGAAAAAAAAATTATACGCATCGTAGAAAGCTCGAACTCTGTGAGAACGTGACGTCAGCGGCTGGGATAAGACACGAGAGTTTGAGAGTGTGACCTTACCTGGATCGAAAGGTAATTGAGAAAGACGAAATTTTTGCAATGAGCTGAGGCCAGCTAAGTTTAATAACGTCAAAACAAGAAATGACATTGTGAGCGCCTGTATCATATCTATTAAAAAAAACACAAAACAAAACTTCTCAGCAAGAAAGAAAACAATATTCTCTTGCATTGAAACTTCGGTTTGGGCTAGTTAAATCATATTAATTAAAATGAAAAGAAAAACGAGAAGAAAACGTGGACAATGGAGACAAAAAGATGATAGGATAGGAACTATCCAGCGCCTGTCCGGTAATGTTCGTGTCTTTGTTGTTCTCGTTTTTATTCGCGTGTTTCTACCTTTTCACCAATATTAGCTTTCTTGCTGACAAGTGCTTTTTTTTTTTTTGCTGATATAAATTCTACAAGCGTCCACAATGTCATTTCTTGTTTTGACGATATTAGCCTTGTGCGGACGTCAGCTGGTAGAGAAATTGTCTTTCTCAATAATCTTTTGATCTAGGTAACGTCATGTCCTCAAATCTTAGCGCTCTGCATACCCAACCACTAGCGTCGCATCCTCATGGAAGTTGAGCTTTCTGCGATGCATAGTTTACTTACGAGGGCCATAAAACGCGGCTATTTCTTCGTAGGCACACCCGGTACTTTATTTTACCGTTACTTGGCAATGTGCGCTGCGCTACGTTCCCTTAGAACCAATCAGAGCGACAGAGGCGAAGCATGTGACAGTCCTTAATACCAAAGGTACAACGGCTAGAGTGTGACCCAAGCAGTTAAAAAGAGGAGAAGAAGGAAAGGGTCTTGCCCGAACTCTTTTTCTATGTTCCAGACGTCGCTTTTCTTCCCCTATGCTCGTCTTTACCTCGAGAACCACGTGCAGTAAAAAAGAGGTCCGGTTCCTCTAGGGGCATCACTAATTACCACCTTTATATTCAGAATTAAGATATATGTAGCTGCATTTTAGATTAAATATACGTTATCTTATCAAGGCGCACATGTTTGGCAAAACCATCGCTCCTTGCTCCGACAACCAAATCTTGTGAGAACTACTTCGCGCAGAGTAAAGACAATGCGTAAAACTTGTTTTTGTTTTGTTTTTTCCTTGGGGGAAAAAGAATACAGAAGACTAGCCCGTGACTCAAAATTAGTGCAAAATTTGGCTGTCCTCTCTTTCCCGCCCCTGCAGCTTTGACGGTACGGCGCGCAGTTAGCGAGGTAGAGTAGTCACGTGGCTCCGTCCGTCGCGCTGATTGGCTCAATGGGACCGTCGCCTTTTCCGTTTCTCAAGATACGGTAAAACGGGCCATTGTACCTTTATTTTTGTTTTCTTGTTCTTATTCCTTGGGGGCGAGTTTACGGTTTTCGTGCCGCTCTATGCGCCCGTTTTCGTGGATGCGGTTTGAGCCGCGTTGTTTGAAACCTGCTTTACGCGGGAGGAAATGAACGCTACGGATTTGATCTAATAGTGAGTGTTGGTATTCCGCATACGAGCGAACGCAAGCTCTGTCCGTTTGCGTTAGCGTTCCGTGCTACGCACTGCGTGTGCGCGGAGCCCGAACCGCGGCCTTGAATTGACGCATGGCGACTTCGCGCATGTGCGGCGTGGAACACGCAACGCTAACGCAAACGCATAGCGTTTGCGTTTGTTCGTACACGCAATACTAAAACTCACTATTATCGTTAGCGAAAAACCAGTGGCGAGTAACGGTTAACAATTGGGGAGTAACGATAACAAATAACCGGGTACCAAGTAATGGTTGGCAGCTAGCGAGTAACCGGGTAACAAGTAATGAGGTGTCAATTAATCGGGTACCAATGAAGTCGGCAACTAACAATCAGCTGTATAGTGCCAAGGTAACGAGGCTAAAGCTTGATTATATCAACTGACTCCAGCTGCGTATTTATTGCCTCGCCACCCGGCCTGCTAGCTCAGTCGGTTAGAGCGTCGTGCTAATAATCGCGAAGGTCACAGGTTCGATCCCTGTGCAGGCCAATACTTTTTTATTATTATAGCACTCTTAAGAGATGGCTCTACAAAATTTGATAGCCTGCTTTTGTTGTAACGCGTGACGTTTTTGTACTTTAGTACTTTTTTGAGATTTATAAATTACGTTACATTATTGTTTCTCTTTTTCCTTTTTTTTATTGAGTAGTGAGTAGCCACGGAAACGTAATAAATAGTGAGTTTCAGCATTGCGTATACGAGCGAACGCAAGCCCTGTCCGTTTGCGTTAGCGTTGCGTGTTCCACACTGCGCGTGCGCGGAGCCCCGAACCGCGGTCTCTGGATTGGCGCATAGGCGACTTCGCGCATGCGCGGCGTGGAACACGCAACGCTAACGCAAACGCATGGCGCTTGGCCGCAATTTTGTTCGTGCAAGCTACGCAATACTAAAACTCATTATTATTGTTAGCGAAAAACCAGTGGCGAGTAACGGTTAACAATTGGGGAGTAACGATGACAAATAACGGGTACTAAGTAATGCTTGGCAGCTAGCGAGTAACCGGGTAACCAGTAATAAGGTGTCAATTAATCGGGTACCAATGAAGTCGGCAACTAACAATCAGCTGTATAGTGCCAAGGTAACGAGGCTAAAGCTTGATTATATCAACTGACTCCAGCTGCGTATTTATTGCTCCACGCCACCCGGCCTGCTAGCTCAGTCGGTTAGAGCGTCGTGCTAATAACGCGAAGGTCACAGGTTCGATCCCTGTGCAGGCCAATACTCTTTTTTATTATAGCACTCTTAAGAGATGGCTCTACAAAATTTGATAGCCTGCTTTTGTTGTAACGCGTGACTTTTTTGTACTTTAGTACTTTTTGAGATTTATAAATTACGTTACATTATTGTTTCTCTTTTTTTCCTTTTTTTATTGAGTAGTGAGTAGCCACGGAAACGTAATAAATAGTGAGTTTTAGCATTGCGTATACGAGCGAACGCAAGCCCTGTCCGTTTGCGTTAGCGTTGCGTGTTCCACACTGCGCGCGCGCGGAGCCCGAACCGCGGTCTTGGATTGGCGCATGGCGACTTCGCGCATGCGCGGCGTGGAACACGCAACGCTAACGCAAACGCATGGCGCTTGCGTTTGTTCATACACGCAATACTAAAACTCATTATTATCGTTGGCGAAAAGCCAGTGGCGAGTAACGGTTAACAATTGGGGAGTAACGATAACAAATAACGGGTACCAAGTAATGGTTGGCAGCTGGCAGTAACCGGGTAACCAGTAATAAGGTGTCAATTAATCGGGTACCAATGAAGTCAGCAACTAACAATCAGCTGTATAGTGCCAAGGTAACGAGGCTAAAGCTTGATTATATCAACTGACTCCAGCTGCGTATTTACTGCCCACGCCACCCGGCCTGCTAGCTCAGTCGGTTAGAGCGTCGTGCTAATAACGCGAAGGTCACAGGTTCGATCCCTGCGCAGGCCAATACTTTTTTTATTATAGCACTCTTACGAGATGGCTCTACAAAATTTGATAGCCTGCTTTTTGTTGTAACGCGTGACTTTTTTGTACTTTAGTACTTTTTCGAGATTTATAAATTACGTTACATTATTGTTTCTCTTTTTCCCTTTTTTTTATTGAGTAGTGAGTAGCCACGGAAACGTAATAAATAGTGAGTTTTAGCATTGCGTATACGAGCGAACGCAAGCCCTGTCCGTTTGCGTTAGCGTTGCGTGTTCCACACTGCGCGTGCGCGGAGCCCGAACCGCGGTCTTGGATTGGCGCTTGGCGACTTCGCGCATGCGCGGCGTGGAACACGCAACGCTAACGCTAACGCAGGGCGCTTGCGTTTGTTCGTACACGCAATACTAAAACTCATTATTATTGTTAGCGAAAAACCAGTGGCGAGTAACGGTTAACAATTGGGGAGTAACGATGACAAATAACGGGTACTAAGTAATGCTTGGCAGCTAGCGAGTAACCGGGTAACCAGTAATAAGGTGTCAATTAATCGGGTACCGATGAAGTCAGCAACTAACAATCAGCTGTATAGTGCCAAGGTAACGAGGCTAAAGCTTGATTATATCAACTGACTCCAGCTGCGTATTTATTGCCCACGCCACCCGGCGTGCTAGCTCAGTCGGGTAGAGCGTCGTGCTAATAACGCGAAGGTCACAGGTTCGATCCCTGTGCAGGCCAATACTTTTTTCTTTATTATAGCACTCTTACGAGATGGCTCTACAAAATTTGATAGCCTGCTTTTGTTGTAACGCGTGATGTTTTTATACTTTAGTATTTTTGGGAAGTTTATAAATTACGTTACATTATTGTTTCTCTTTTTTCCTTTTTTTTCCTTGAGTAGTTAGTAGCCACGGAAACGTAGTTAACCTGAGTTTTAGTATTGCGTATACGAGCGAACGCAAGCGCTGTGCGTTTGCGTTGGCGTTGCGTGTTCCACACTGCGCGTGCACGGAGCCCAAACCGCGGCCTCGGATTGGCGCAAGGCGACTTCACACACGCGCGGCGTAGACCGCGCAACGCTAACGCAAACGCATAGCGCTTGCGTTCGCTCGTGTACGCAATACTAAAACTCACTGTTGTGCCAACTCGCTGTTTAGAGACGAGCCCGCGTTTGCCGGTCGTCGGGCACTGCGCTTGCGGAGAAACGAGATTAGGGTAACGTGAAGCGTCTGCGCAAGCCCCGTGCCAACAGTAGCACCCCCGCATCTTGGTCTATAGACTATACCGAATCTAGAACTCTCGCTAAGGTTCATGCGAGTCTCCGAACTTTCCGATCGCACCACATGATCTGGGATTTTGTGTTTGTGCATAGAAGTTGACTGACTTGTATTCCTCCGCTTTTGTACACGATGTTTCCTTCGTTATTGTTGCTTTATTTCGCTACTTGTTGCTGCTGTTTTTTTTATGTTTTAATAATATATTTATGTTGTGACTTAGCGCCTGTCTGTCGTATGTTTCTTTTTTGTGTCAAGACATTTTGTGCGCTGTCTTTTTAGTATTTTCGACGGACATATATTTAACAATCGAGTGTGGCCTAGGAGGCGTTCTTTCTCGGAGATATACGTACTCAATTCTCTCAAATATTCAATTCGTTTATTTTTATTGTGTTGATTTTTTTAGTGCACGATACATTATTAGAAATTTGTTGTTTTACTGAAAAATGCGCGCACTAGCTTAATCTGCGGTGGAAAAACAATTTCGGAATCGTATCTGTGTGAAACGTCATTGTATAGCAATAAATCATGCACGAAGGTTCATTGTTAGGTAGCACAGGTCAACAAATACAACGAGTATTTTTGTTCGCTTAATCTCGAAGACAAAAGGAAGACCATAAATAATTCAACGCGAGCAGCGAATTGTAAATTCCTAAATACGTAATATTAAGGCACCGCC
Source organism: Ixodes ricinus (assembly GCA_037355805.1). Taxonomy (NCBI): domain Eukaryota; kingdom Metazoa; phylum Arthropoda; class Arachnida; order Ixodida; family Ixodidae; genus Ixodes; species Ixodes ricinus. The sequence goes on along the minus strand of JAZHYW010067569.1, from coordinate 29,937 downwards.
AAATTATTACGATGAGTTTGTTTGATTGTTAGCTTCTATTGACTTTTCGCGATAATAAAAAAACGACTAAAAATGACAGTTATGCGTCAGCACAATCTAATGTTTGCAGGTAGGTGTTATGGTGAGAAAATAGAGTGAAAATATGTTTATACTACTCGCGTTTAATACTTCGCAATAAAACAGATAAAAAACGACGAAAGCAATACGTGTTATCTTCCAGGGAAGACCTCGGCTTTCAGAAGGGACTCTGTCCTGGATAAAATATCCGGGTGCACTATAGAACATCTGCCCCGGGCGGATCATCATCAAGGGTCCACTGCATTTGTGTCCATGGGGACCGTTTCCCTATTCATATTCTGAGACGGGAATGTCTTTCTTCCCGCTTTTTTTCTTTTTTTCTTTGTATTGTGACTTTCTTATTTAGGAGTGCAAGCGCATGCAAGCGCCGAACTGATTGCAAGCATTTGGGGTTTCTTTGGTGCGAGACTGTTTTGGCAGTACGCATGACATTCTTTTTTGTTAACTCCTTTGTTGTTGTGGTTTTCTATTATTCATGATGTTCTTCTGTACGTAATTGTAATTGCAACGTCTCTTCGTTGTTCCTTATAAAAAATCTCTGGCAAATCTTTTTTAATGCGCAGATTTTACTTTTTCCGGTACGCTATTTATTGTCTCTAAATTTCAAATATCTACTAAGAATACGGCAAGTAAAGGGATGCAGAGAGCCAACCTTCACAATTTTTCTGCGCATTCTAGTGGGGTGATGTTGCATGTTGTATAACTTGCAAGTCAAGTGCACAGTCAAAAAAAAAAATACTAGTTTGCACACGTTTTTCTTTTTCTGCTGACGTGATTTTTTTTTTTAGAATTCATTTTACATCATATAACTTCTTGTAACCCACTGGTAACCAGCTATAATGCCCGATATTAACAACATTTGAGGTCACAGTTTCAATTTTGCCAGAAATCTCGGTGGCATCTCAGACAAATTTTAAAACTTGACGAACTACTAGAAACAATTATTTAGATTTGCAAACTGGGTTGCTAGTTCATATTTTGTGTATTAATGTGTTGAAACTATTTTAAGGCAAATCAGTTACTATCAAAATTTCGCGTGATCTCCTCTTTATTACAAATCTAATGGTTTTAAGCTCTTCACCCCGTATTGGGGCGACCCTTAAGTTCCTAGACATTTTATTTTTTTTTAAAGTGAACTCTTATGGAAAAACCTTGAATATGTTATCCTATGCTAGCTAAAGTTTTCATGGAGGACCCATATTGGCAATATTGTAGTTAAACGCAGCAGTTTCGGGCATTATAAAAAATGAGTACGACGAAACCATCAGCTAATAAAAGAACTTTAGTTTGTGTGATAAAAAAAACACGTCAAGTGCCGGATAGCCTTTTTCTATTTGTTCTTAGGTTGACGCATTGCTCTACGCTGGCAATTAAAAAAAAGGTATTCGTTTACTCATGTTTATTCTTAAGTTCTCATGAATTACGATGCAGTGTCCCCTCGCGCACGGATAAACATCTTCCAAGTTTCAGTACGTACAGCGAGAGAAATAAGTTTCAAAAAATCTCGTCGGTTTGAAAACTAAACAAAACAAAACGTTGCTCACTTTTCTTGTTGCCAGTTTACGAGTATGTCTGATTTAATAATTCTCTTTTTTTTAACCTTCGTAGCAAAAAAACATGCATAAATCTTGAAATAAAAAAGAAAAAGTACAGGTATGAAATAAAATGTCTAAAGTTCATATGGTTTGAGAAAAACGGAACCCGACGTTTTTCGTTGTTGTTGTTGTTTTTTACTTGTGATAACTTTGCCAGTAGCCCGCGCGAGCCCAGAGCCGGCGCATCGCTGCAGCTGCCTCCCGCGAGTTGGGCTTCTCCTTCAAAAGACCCAAACTGCGGAGAAGCCAACTTGAGACATACGGTCTGGTTTGGTTGGCTGCGGTTCGCTTTGAAGTGATTGGATTGAACGGGAGCTTGGCGAACGGCGCTTGGGCGCGTCTTTGCTTGTCGTGCAAACTTGTGGTTTTTTTATTTTTTTGTGAGGGTTGGAATTTAGTTTAAGTCGATTTTTCGGGGTGTTTGTTCAAAATTTCGACGCTCTCTGACGTTGGCTCTTGTGTTTGAGGGCTCTGGGTACAGAGTTCGGTGACCACGACAGAATTCGGAATATTTTATATAGCTTGTATTATACCACCTTGGATCTTAAAAGGTTTTTATAAATTATAATGTTTTTATACCATGTTATATTTAAATTTTTTGGTAACAAGTTACATTTCTTTTTTATTTTGTGAATCCCTTTTATATTTGTTTTTATTTTTGATACCAGTTTTAGTTGTTTTTGAAAGGCGAAGATTAATTTTTTTATAATATAGCTAGATTCGCAATACATGCAGAGTGATATGATATAGAATAATTTAGTATTTGTTATTCTTTTTCATCAATTCGTTTTATTATCAGTAAGGTGCGCATACATGTCAGTGAAGGAGCAGATGGACCCATTGCCAGTTAAATTGTATTGGTTCATTAAAATAACGTATCTGAGCATAGAGTGAGTAACTCATGTTATTGAGAAACTAGACAGAAATACTACACAAGGAAGATATACAATAACTCTGCCGTTTTTAGAACGTCAGAGTGATTTTGAGCAACTTTAGCTTTCCACTGAAGCGCTTGTGTTTTATAGATATAAAAAAATGATAATATACAAGACAATCTATTGAACAACGTTGTCTTGGGCGACATGCCCGAAGAGGCCATGTCGACCCTTCGACTTCTGCGGTACAACTATGAACGCATATATATATATATATATATATATATATATATATATATATATATATATATATATATATATATATATATATATATAGTGTGTGTGTGTGTGTGTGTGTGTGTGTGTGTGTGTGTGTGTGTGTGTGTATGTGTGTGTGTATACTTATGTATATTAATGATCGCAAACAACTATATATGTTTAACAGTTGTCGCTTTGCGCCAAAAATTACAGATAAAAGCGTATGTTAGACGTTGAGACAAATTTTGTTCTTGTTAATTTCGAGGCTACCTAAGCGTATAAGCTACTGCAGCCCCTGGGAAGGGCCTAATTAACAGCAACATTATAACACACGCAAAACTGCACTAATTACGGTTGAAACTACGAGTTATATTTTCTTTGTGCTCCAAGGCTCCTGTGCCATACTTCTAATTACTCTGGTCGCACTTTTTACTCACCTGCATCGTTAACGACCATGTGCGTTCCAGGTTCTTCCAAATGCTTACACACACACACGCACACGCACAAATAAAAATTATGTTTTATATATTTTTATTATTTTCGCAAAACCAGCCATGAGGCAATTTCGCAAAAACGATCTTGCGTTGAATAATAAATTAGCTCTTTCTGAATTTATAACCCAACGTGACTTACTTTACCTTCCGAAGGAAATTTATATTTTTTTCTGTTATACTTATTGTACATCGTTTGGTATAGATCGCTTTGGAGAGTGTTTTTTATCCAAGAAGCATAGATTTTTTTTAAATACCCTTTTTATTGAATGCAACGTTTTTCTTTCTTTAGGTAGCCGAGCTCGAGAGATTTACTTTTAACTTAGAAAAACGTATAGCTTCACAGTTGCATCAAATTTGTTTTCACCCAATGTCCTCTTCGTTTAATCTTTCTAGCCAAGACAGTGGAATTAGAAAACATATCTTCCAATGTAATTATGTTACTTTCATCAGCAGCTTCCGAAATTAGCTTGACATTATCGAGAAATTATCTCCGAATTAAATCAAACTATTGATCGAAGTATAATATATGACTTTAGGTACCCTCCAATTATCACAGCAGCAGCCAAGAATGCAAGTTAAAAAATACTAAAATGATAATATTGTGCCACGTAAGTACTGTAACGATCCCGAAAAGCACTGAGTTTTAAATAATAATATGTGTGCGGTGTTATTCGTCATCTTTTCAATTCACAGTACTATGTTTAAATTATCTGTGGCAATTGCTCGACAAGATGTTAAATAAAATAAAAACAATAATGATTCTAGTACGAAGCCTGGAATCCAAGGAGAGATCATTGACTCCCTAACTTTCCTGGGCACGAGATACAAATATTGATATTGTCTTGTTTCAGTTGTGCGAAGCATTAGACGCAGAACTCAAGCCCATAATGATCAGGAACGCCATATTTTCCGGATATCTCATTATTGACTTTTCGAGCACGCTCATCATCGGAACTCGGACTACGAAGTCAACCAGTCAATAAATAAACGGAGAACACGAACACACACACACAAAAAGGTATGTTCCTGCCGAACTTCGCGTATCCAACGGAGTCCCTCTAAGCAGACGTGCTTTCTCGTGCGGCGAGGAGAGGAGGGGATTCTGTTTACCGATTGGTCAGTGATGGTTGCCGGGCAACGAGATTTGGCGGGAACTTGGCCGCGCTCCGATTGGCGGCTCGACGCGGGCGGCGAAAGAACGCGCGTGGCGCCATGTGGCGGACGCCTCGGACACTACAAATCGCGCCGTCTGCTTCCCAAAACGTCTCTTCGTTCTGGTTCACCTGTGCGTGGGGGATTCCTGTGCCCGGCGTTTTTGGTGTTGCTGCTTCCGTGTTCGCAGGTTGGGCTTGGTGTTCCCATTTCCGCCCTTTTGTGACCGCTGCTTTCGGATCACCTTTTGGAGCTGGACGTTCTTCCGTCACCTTTCTGGAAGTTGGAGTTGTCGTGCCCGTACCTTGGAGTTCCCGAATTTCTGAGAAGAATTTACCTCTAAGGTGAGGCTTCGTACACATAGCGCGTTGTTTAACGTTAAACGGCACAATCATGAAATTGGCGAGGGCTTTTTTTTTAAAAAAGCGAACATTCTCAAAATATCGAGGAGAAAAATTTATAATGTTTGACTCGAGGGATGAAGCGTTCGCTAAGGGTCATCCTCCAGTGGTGACCTTGAAGTATTTAAATCGATATCGCGTGGCTGGGCTCGTTTGCTAGAATCGCCGTTGGTGGCAATGACACTTCTATAACTATATGATCATAACCACATCTGAAGTGACGTGAGGCGTGAGTTATGATCTCTGCATGTGTAGTATTGTCACCGCGCGGAGGCCAGTGCGCTCCCCGTAAGGGATTCATTTACTAGTCGGTCGGCATTGTAACCATACGGCTTATTCGAGAGGGCTCACAATTTAGCACTCAATTCTGGCCCGTCGTGTCTGTTATATTTTCTATATATTTGTTAGAGCGCTTTAGTAAACCGGCAGGGCTCCCGTTATATGAAATGATACTTGTCAAGCCCCATATGTTTTGCGGGATATGCACAGTTATTTTACAATTTGTCCAATAGATATTTTATTAGCTGGGTTTGGAAAGTTAAGTCAACTTTTAAACTGGTCGACCAGATCAGTTTTTTTTTTTTCAAACCTGCGTCGCGGCAACGTTTAAGCACGAAAAACTTGCTTTCGCTCTAACGAAACCGAATTTTGTAGGCGATAGTCCCAATTTTGTACTTTAAATTTATCTAAAAACTACTTACACGTGGTTCAGAATATCACATAATTTATCACCTTTTTTGTTTCTTAATTGGGAGTTCAATTTGCTTGTTTTTGACATTGTAACCTGAGTTAGCATCCTTGAATTGATTTCAAAATGCAGAGCTTCTTGTGTTCTCATTAGTATACTTCGCAAGCTGTGATTTCCATTTTTAATATTTCTATTAAAACGCAATACCACTGAGAAGCATTGTAGGTCGTGGGCTTGACAAGTACTTGTTCTTTTGAGTGAATATATACACGATCTTCCATGCCATATAAGCAAAACATAAAAGCAAAGCAAAGCGAGTGAGACTACTTTCATGTTTTTGACAGTAATGCCTATACTGACTGAGGGCGAAACTGTTAAATGTTTCAATGTATTGGGTCAATGCTTTGGTTTATATTTTTTGCAGAGTGTTGCAATAAGAAGGCTTATGTGGCTGGTTTTGACACTAATAGAAACATTTATTATTATTATTAATATTATTTCTAATGCTGACTGACGCTCAACGTGTGCATGTAAACCATACAAAACCGGAACCTATATATTAATATTAATAAGAGCTTTATTTCCAACAATGACGTAAAGGGTTGGTGGGGGTTCGGGAAAAAGTTGTTAAAACAGCTTGACTTGTCCCGAGCCTCCAGGAGTGTAACAGCAGCGGGAAAAAAATACACAGAGAAATCATATTAAACGTCAACAAGATGTTTAAAAAAAAGTCACAGTAGTGGTAGTATTGATATAACAAAAAAATGAACATATAAACATGCGAGTCAAATTATGATCGGTTGGGCCAAAAATTATTACGTTCCTTAGGTTACCTGCAGACATATTTGGAGGCTGTATGCGTTGCGCACAAAAAATAGTTGAGGGTGGTTGGGAGGGTAAACGCCGCGGTTTGAAGGCCCTAATTACTTCTAAAACATGGGACTTCTTAAGGTTCTGTGACTCTCGTTGGATATGCAAATACTTTTCATTTTCAGTCAGCTAAGCTCGCAAGATGTCGTACGTTCATACTCATTTCAGTTTCGTATTTAGCACAGAGGCGGTATCGATGAAAGTTTAAGAACATTTACTACATTTAAGTGCTTCGTAGTATATTTTTTGTAATAAAAACATCTTTTGTAGATTTGCATTAGTGGCTGTTCCCTAAATTAGATCGCCGTAATTAACATGTGAGTAAAATAGCAAGTTATATAATAGCAAACTTATTCTAAAAGGCAAAACATGTTTGTGACGATACGCCAGGCCAACAATGCTAGACAGTTTTGATGTAACATAATTTACATGAGCATCTCACGACATGTTCTCTGAGAAAAAAGACACCGAAAGTCTTAAATGTCGGTACCACTTCAATTTAGAAGAGTTGAACATTAAGATCCTCGTCAATGTTAACAATTTTACCCTTCGGACGAAACAAAACAGCCTTGGTCTTATTGACATTTATTTTTAAACCATTGTACCTACTCCGTGTATTTAGCCTTCCTAGCGTCGCCTTTGCTTGTTCTATGAGATCTGTGGGGCTATCTTCATTAAACAGCATGCCCGTGTCGTCTGCGTTGATAATAAGTTTCGCTGATTTACTAATATTTACCATATCATTTATATAAAGATTAAATGAAAAAAATTCAAAATGCTTTCTTCAGAAACGTTTGATTTAGTTGGCTTTATATCGAAAAATTAACCAGTGATGTCGACATACTGCTGACGAAAAGATAAGGATGAATGAATAAGAAGCGATACCTGACCCCGATAACCATATATATCGAGTTTTTTAAATTAGAAGGCCGTGATCGAGAAAATCGACGGCCTTCGTGATGTCAATAAATTAACCGCGAGAATTAGTTTTTCTTTTATTTTCAAACCTTTTAAGAATATGTTCTTTCTGGGTGGGAAGGGCGAGTTCAGTAGAATGTTGTTTGCGGAAACCGAACTGAGATGGGGATATTAGTTACGACTCTCTGCAGATATTGACATTCGAAGGAGCGGCATTTTTTCTATACCTTTAGAAAACACTGGCAAAATTGAAATCCGGCCTATAATTACCAAGATCGTTTTTATCGCCCTCTTTATATATGACTGATACTCTTGCGAACTGCGTTCGTTTTGGAAATATGCCGTTTTGAAAGCAGATATTGAAGATATGTGTCAGGCAAGCGGAGATAAGATCAATGACGTGTTTAACGAGCTTTATCTGTATACCATCGTGGTCACATCTTGTACTGTCCTTTAATGATTGAAATAAAAAAAACTTCTAGTATATATTATGTGACGTATCCTACAAGGTTGTTTGGGGCACCTATGTTTCTTCAAGAAATACGCAACACGTTGATGTACCCGACTTCAGAGGCTTTACACCTTAAAAGTTATCTTGCCTTCAATATGCCTTCCACTGATAGTCGACGTACATAGGGTTGTTCAATAGTATGCTTAGCTCACTGTTTATTTAGAATACTTCTAGAAACGAAAAAGAATCGGAGATGACGAAAACTGTTGGGGTAACTATTCACTTGTCTTGTACAAAAACAAAAAAAAAGACCAGTTCATTGTTTTTGTTATTCAGTTTTGCGCTAGGCAGCCTTCTGTGACGCGTCCCTTTTAAAGAAGACGCCGATATGTCACTAAAAGTTTCAGTTTGCGGTTGCGCACAACTCAGAATATTTGAGCTTGTATAGAAAAGAAATGTTTTATCCTTCCGTTTCTCGACGCCATGACAGATAAATTCATTGAATGCCCGACATTCCTGGCCATATATCAGTTTCAACGTATTGTGTGGCTTGAGGCTTACGAGATGGAAGAAAAAATACATTTTGCTGCGGGACAACAAGAAAAAAAGAAAAAAAGAAGAAGAGCCAAGCAGCAGGACTCAAAACAAAAGCAAAAAAGTCTCACTTTTCCAAATTGCCGCAACGTCAGATTCTAAAAAGTGTTATATATCTCTTGGCAGGAAGCTACACCTAAAAAAAAAAAAGAAGAAAAAGGAGGTGAATTTTTTTTTTATGAACCGTCGATGTCTCACGCGAATACAAATAGCCCATCGGGAAAATGTGGTACCTGTATACCATTACGAAATTTAGCAACGTCTACCGTCAACCAAGCAGAAAGAAAGCTCGGCTACGTAAGATGTCTTAAACAGGTGATATATGGTAGCACGCTCAACACCGTTCCCTTTTTCCGTTCAGATACACATAAATAAAAAATTTGTTTCACTGAAATACAAAAAAAGAGGAAGCTAGCGACACCTATCGCCAGATCCCCACCGCTAGAATCCTTTTTTTCTTTTCTTTTCCTATCTCTTTGCGTGTGAGTTTTAACTTTCAACATTTTGACGCGCACAAAAATAGAAACCCGCCATTGTTCTATGGTGGGGATTCTGCTGCCGTGGCTCTCGCCTGCGCAGAAACAAAACAAATGGCTTTGTAATCCTTTCCAACCCCTTCTGCGGGGGCCCCATGATTCGGGAGGCTCGAGATTATGGCGCTGCCGTGCGCACCTCCCTGGCGGAGGGCGGAGGAAACCGCATGAATTATAAGGGTCGTTGCGCCTGTAGCCTCTCCCGTTCCTTACCTTCGTTCCTGTTGTTCGGGCCTCCTAATAACCGGCGGATGTTCACATTAGGCGTCGGGAGAGTTGATCTTTGATTGTATGTATTGTGGCGCCGGTTTGTGTAGGCGTGGGGAATGGGGATATTCGGTGACTGTCTCGTTGTTGAAGGTAACATCTGTGTTTACGAGGTGATTTTGGTAAATATTGACCGTGATGAATGAAATCAGAGAGTATGAGCCTCCGTGGCGACAGATAGTATGAAACTCTGGTTCATTGTTAGTAGGAAGAATGTGCATATTTAGTGCGCAAAAACGTGTCATATGATTTTTACTTCGTTTCTTCGTGCGCATCCGTTGTTGTTGTTCTTTTTTTCTACGATTCTTTGTGCTTGCTGCAAACGAGGGGTAGAGGACTCAGTTTGGCAGAAATGCCTTTTGCCTCTAACTTCCTATTGAAAATGCCAATCCAATTCAGTTCAATTGAGCAACTGAAAAAGAAGCAAAAGCAAGCTGACTAAAGTAACAAACGCGATTGACTTGAACCTTTGTCAACATTGGTTATCTCCTCTCGTGTCATCTGGTATTGATTTTTTCTTATTGTGCATAAAATTGCCAATTTTCACGTTTAATTGAAGTATGAATCGGGTCTACATTGGTAACTGACACATTGAAGTAGTTGACACAACGAACGTGGCGTCGACATTTCGCCGCACGCCGCGATCAGGAAAAAAGTAACGCCAGTCTCTTCGAGACGATAGTTTCAACGACCCGCAGCTCCTCAGCTGGCTGCTCCTGAAATAACACCGAACACTTCGTGGTCCCACCGGGGGATGTTTCCAATTTCCTCCCGGGTTATATAGAGGGGGGTCGCTGTGGCTTTGGAGGGGGACACAGCTAGGATCCGTCCCCCCTTCACTGACAGTGCTGTGGAAGCTACGGGCTCGATGGCCCAGTTGTGTGTTCATCTTTCGCCCCGTGATCACGTTTCCGCCCTTACCCACGCCCGGAGGGCGGTGCCACGTGATGAAAAGGAGGCGTTTGATTGGTTCAACGACCACATGGCTCCTACCGCAGTGTGAGCTTAAGGGTGAACGGAGTGTAAACTGCCGCGTGCTACAGCAGCTACGGCCCCATTGTACCCAAGAGAGCGGAGTGCCGTTAGGCAAGAAGACTCGTTGCCATGGCAACCACCGACCTCCCCCCCCATTCCGGGGATGGGAAACCGCCCAGACACGGAAGACGACAACTGACAACCTGTTAGGGGCTTCGCACATACACACCCCTCGCGGCACTTTCTGTTTTACTTTTGTTTTTTTTGCATTTGTGAGGAGAAGTGAGGTGGGCGGGGTTCGGTATAAACCATGAACTTTTCCAGCGCTGATAAGTCATCACCCGGGAGAAAATGCCAAGTCACTGGGTCGTGTAGCATTTTACTGAGAAAATTCTACTGCTAATGCAGCGTTATAGAGCCTAGTAGGGTACAGAAACTTGACAGCGAGCAGAAGACGAAGATTGGAGTGGTCTATTGCAGGGATCGGCAACCTCCGGCCTCGCGGGTTTGCCGATACAGAAAATACAGCGAGTCGCGTGTATTTTCTACGATGAGTAAGCAGTGAGAGTGTGGCTTAAAGTACAAAATGAAAATGTGACCACCTTTCGCATTTGCTCCCGAAGATGTGTTCGTTGAATGATCTCGCAGGGTGCTACCGCTGCTTACTCGGCACTTTATGCAGCATGCGCAAGATTGAAATCTCTCAGAATAGCGCGTTCTTTTTTTTCGTTTTCTTTTAACATTTGGTTGTCCGTAAGCTTGGCCCTCGGAAACGCAATTTGTCACAACAATGACGTCGAGTTTTTGGTTGGCGCGACGCAACGATATTTTAATGTGCGTAAATCGGTTCTATGTAGAGATCATTTTTTTCAACTCTGGTTTAGGCTATATAAGGCGGACAGAGAGAAAAGCCAACACGTATTACAATGGGCACAACAGACTTCGCAGTAATTGATGACGCTGTCAGATGTATTGTCTAGGGCGGGGGTCTCAAACGCACTCGAGCGTGGGGCCGGGTTGCTCCCGCCCCCGAGCCGACGGGGAGCCTAAGCAGCCTCCCCCCCCTTTCTCCGTTCACGCTCCGTCCTTTCGGGGCAATGTTTTGCTACTTTGGGACAAAAATATAAACAAACCGCAATGTTGTTTCACGGTGCAACGCCGATTGTCCCAGTAACACCCATAGAGTTTCTGAGAGGAGGAACCTTGTGCTTGCTCCTTTTTGTAAGCTCTACCGTTTTGGGCCATCTTTAGCTTTCATTTGAATATCTTAACTACATTGGGCCCAAGCCTGATGTTATAAGAAGATTTAAAATTACGACCGTACGGGCAGTTCGATCAGATTCGAGGACAAGCAACAACGTGCGTTGACCCGTCGCACAAATCAATAGGCTAAACAGGCATAAAAAATATCTTCACACGGCAGTTTTTTCTTTCCTCGGGATTATTATACGTAGCATCAGGAAGAAAATCCTTCCATTTTAGAATGGCCGTATTTCTGTCAGCTAGAAGTCATGAGCTTCAGGCGACGGAAGTTGCTCGTGCGCGAGCAAAAGCTTGTGCAGCCGACGGTGCATCCCGACGGCACAGAGCTCGCTTTTGTTGCCTAGTAAGGGTAAGGTGCCGTTCCGGTTGGGCACCGCGCCAAGAAAGGGCCGAGAAGCAAAATATTTAGGCGCAGTAGTACTCCGTTCAAAAGGAAACAGAATAGTAAAAAATGTGTAGAGCAGGTTATATGACTGAGAGCTCTTTTCCAAGCAGAAATGAATCGACAATATGTGAACTATTATTTTACTGGCGCTCAGAGGCATTGGAACCGGGCCTCGTATCCGCGGGAGGCTTGCGGAGCCGCATCCCAGAGAGTCGCGGGACGCATGCGGCCCGCGGGCCGCAGTGTGTTTGAGGTGACCCCTGGTCTAAGGGAAAATGAAGTGGCTGCTAGCATCAATGCCATAATCGAGTGCATTAAATTATGTAATATGTTCAGCACCAACCTTATAATACTATCTAGCATATACATGTGTTTTGCATCGCGTGACACTATCATTTCGTTGATTGCTGCCTGCTTGTGTTACCTTGTGTTATCGCTTTTTATGCGAGACTCGCACATGTCTTATTAGGGTTTTACGAGGCCGAGCTTCGTTGTCGGGAGTTCTGGGAACTGCGCTTGGCTTTTTCGGAACTGTCTCTTCCCCATCACGTTCGCCCTTTACTGTGTCGTTGTCCGCCTTCGTGACGTCGTAAACCGTGGAGGGCACCCCTTGGGAGTGCGAGGTCTGACTTGCCTGTACGACACAAAAGACCTCACGGAGACACGGTGTCGTAGTTGGTCCTTGTGCCCTGATCATAGAAAGAATCTAAACGAAGCAATAAGAAAACGACTTCCTTGGACAGCTCATATGTGTGTACCAGGTTGTTGTTCGTCTGGAGTTTATTGGCGTGTATCAAACGATTTCGGTAACTTCAAATGTGACGAAGCTTCTTCCTTCCTTTTACAGACTAAGCAAGTGTCACTTGATTTTAGTCTTCCTTTATCCTCACGGATGTCGTATGGCAAGCGATGAGGTCATATTATTATTACGAAGCACCCCGAGACTAGGCTAAAAAAGGGGGGCAGAACAAACATAGACTGTCAATTGAGACTTCTGTTTTTGTTTTCTCTGTCCTCCTTTTTTTACCCGAGTGTCGTGGTTTGTCGTAATTATGTTCAATTTCCACCACTTCGTTTGCACCGTAACTATTTATTCATAAGTCGTATCACATCAAGCTTAATGAAGACAAGTTTAACTAATTAATTATTTCATTAATTCAACCTAGTTCTTACTGAATTTTTTGGCTAGGCGTATTCCTCCTGAAGCACATTTAAAATCCGTGGTGTTTTATAAAATAAAAACAAAATATTTTGCCCATGTTCTCACCATACGTAGGACTGCAGTGAAAGATACAGGCCGCCGACTTGAATCACGAGCCAGGTAAAAATGTAGTGAAATTCTTGACGTGCGTATCAGAGCGGCGTACCGATGGCCACATCATAGGACGTCAGGCGTCTGAGCAATATAAGACGGGGCTTTTACCTGATCTGCGATTGGATCAGGCAACTCGTAGCTTTGGCTGGGCTCCTCGATAGGGAGAAAAAAAGTATGACATTCGAACGTGGTATAAACAAGAAAAAAACATAAAGAACGTTAAAACCAATATTTATCTTCTCACAGCATATGCTAAACGTTCATTAACACTTGCGTTCGCTTACGACCGAATTCTTGAGACCTTTTACAATAAAAGAACACACTGGGACCCTGGCGCCATCTATGAGGAGCCCCTGGAACAGGATTTCACTCGAATGAAGGTTTTGCGGAATTTGCGAGAGAAACTATACATAATATCTACGAGAAATAGACGTTTATAACATTGTAAAACGTTGTTTTTTAAGCCAAGAAAGGAAGAATGATGCGCAAGAAAAATAGGAAATATACGGAAATGCCAAGTGTCCCACGGCTCTCCGATAGATGGCGCCATTGTGTTCTCTCGACTAGAGTAGCTCTATAGACGATTTGCAAGCTGTGCATGGGCGCCGTCATGACCGACCTTCAGTTTTTGTTTCCTCTTATTCCGTTTACTTCACTTCATCATTACCATAGTAGATCAGGTTATTGCTATCATAGATTGTACTGTATCCTTCTTCCCAGCACTGACCTTTGTGAAGCTCGTCAACATTGGTTTCATTTGCGCAGTATCTCGGTAAGACTAAAGAATTAGTCAGCAATGGCGGCTCTAATCTGGCGCGTGTTGAAGCGGTCCATATGCTCCGCTTGCAGAGCATATGGACTACTTTGAAGAGTATCATAATGGTGCTCCCAGGATGGCCATGTTGGATCCAAGCCGCACTGCGGAAAGCGACCGTCGCTTTCTGCAGGAGTACCGGAGGCGCGGATGGCGTGGCTGGTGAGGTGGCGTGCTGCGGCGCGCGGAGCAGAGAAAATATAGTGCGGCGAGATGCCGCGTGTACGCCGTCGTCCCTCCATGAGTTACCTGTTTCTCCCTGTGCCCTTGGTAGAACGTGGCCGACGAAAACGTCGTCTCTTCCCAAAGTGCTAGCCGCAGCGTTGTTGTCTGGTCCGACTTGCCCGGATGTGCCAGTCGCGTATCACTCCGCGAGCACCGCAGACGCGAGCAACGCAATCGTCCTCCGTGTCGTCTGCTTCCCAGACTCTGGAAACATGTTTTAAAACATCGCCCGCGTACTTAAACAACGCTATTCTACTGTACCCAGTGGCTACACATATTGTTCAATGGTCAAGGAACCATGCAGTTCGTTCGAATTGAGCGTAGGATGTATATTTCGCAAACGCGAAGCGAGAAACATACTCCGCCCCATACTCGGCGCCTGCAAGGACGCTTTCCCGCGTGCAGGCTGGATTCAGCTCGGCGCACGTCACCGCTTCTCTGTCCATACGAAATAAGCGGCTAAAAAAAAAAAGAAATGCAATACTTTGGACTCTAGCCGTAAGAGATTTTGAAAGATTTTAAGGCACATGGTCGTTGCAGGCGCAAGTGTGTGAAGCAGTCTTTAGGTCTCTGGCACCCCACGTAAACTGCGTTTCTTTTTTTTTCTTTACACGCGCACGGTAAGATACGGTTCCAACCCCCACGACAAGCAGCCAATATGCCCTAACAAATTAGATTACACGTCTCTCGGGTGGACACCTGATCCGGGGATGATCCCCTCCGGACAGCACACTCCTGCTAAGAGGATTGCTGCTCGCACAATCTAGCCGTAATCATCTTTCGGATAACCTCCCGGGCCGGAACCGGAAGACTCATTGCTCCTAGTCCGGTTCACCTAACGATGGACCGCGGCACACGCTACCACCCTTCCCAGCCAATCCAGCTTCGCGAATGTATCACGTGATCACGAACCCCGCACGTCTAGGAGCCCCTCCCAAAGAGGCCCGTTTATTTCAAATCAATCAATCAATCAATCAAACAATCAATCAATCAATTTACTTTATTTCACGATATTGCCGGCCCCGTCAGGACCTCAGTAGGATTGTATGCGAAGCACACTGTCAAAGGCGCAATCACACCTGTGAATCCGCACGGTATTCTAAAAAGTTACTGAAAAATATTTTAACGTTGCATAAAATACATTTAAGTGTTGGTATCTCAACATTGCCTTTTTTATATATATTCAGTTTGATTTTATTGCCGTTCTTGGGAAGGGGGGGGAATATGATTCCAGAAAACGTTGTTGGTGCTTTGGTACGGCTCAAAAAGCCTTCCCTGATTAAACTGTGTATTAAGACGTGAAACTGCTTTCGGGTAAGGTGATCGATCCAAATTTGGGTAATTATTGAGTAATTCGAAAAATAGAAAATCTTGAGTTTCACTTTTTTTTTTTTTTCTTCGGCGGGATTTTACCGATTTTAGTCGAAGCGCTCCACACGGCATTGGGTTGTCTTCGACGGCTCGTAGCGGTACCCCTAGAAGACAAGGCCCGAGGATGACGTCATCAATAGTGGATTCCCGCTATCGGCGTGTTTGCCTCAAGCGGCAAACGCGCCGAAGCAGCACGACGATAGGACGCCACGAAGTGGCAAGCTGCCTCCTTGGCGTCGCCGCGTACTAGCGTCGCGCTCGCTGTGAGACGCTACAAGACGCGCCGCCGGCGACACTGATCGCGAGCTAGGCGGCGCTCGTGGATCCGCTGGTGATGACGTCAGAGGGGAAAGACGCAGGCCTTGTCTTTTAGGTGCTATTGCCGGTAGCGTCCTCTGTGGTCCATCGCCGGGAGTACGGTTTCTGCCGGTGAGCTCTTCGCTCGCGCCATGCTGTCGATATCGATTGGAGACCGTGTTGATAGATCTGCCTGGCGCTCGGGTCGGACGGCGGATTGCGAGTACAGCCTTGGCTACACGTATCGGGTTTTTGTGTACAGAGGACGTTGATTTATTTGTATCGCGTCAAACGAGGGGAAACGAATTGATTGCTTCGGAGTTCAGTGTCCGAGCGGGGCTCGATGCGAACGAGTGGCAGCTGTTTATATTCCAACAACTTTTCCAGGAAGTTGGCTTCTTTATTTAGTTCATCTGACGCTCGAACGAACTGGAAAGAAGATGTTCGTTGAGTAATTAGGAATCCCAGTAAAGTAGCAGGGCAGTGCATAGAGGTAGCTGGAGAAAATTAGGCAAAGGGCATGCCATCATGGCCTTTGCAAGTCGCTGCCAGCTTAAATGACGAAGAAGTTCATTGTCCTGTCTTCAACGAGCTTCAAGGCATACGCGAAGTTACGAAAAAAATTTTTAAGTAGAACACAGTAGAACAAACACTCGACGTGTACATGAGGCTTCACACACCTAAGAATTTCATTTTGTTCTTGTGAGTTTTGTGATTTTAATACACATTTTTGATAAACCATGTCAGTAGCGGCAGCCCTCCATAGTTCATCCCGTCCTCACATATAGTTGGAAGCCAAATTATGCAAGAGCAGTCTACAGGACAACATGATGACGGAATAGAACAACTGATGACGTATGCGTGCCTGCGTCCATATCATTTTGAAGACATGGCAGAAGACATTTATGATGATATAGCAAGATCTCTCGGTTACTACTAGCGCACCTATTTGTTTCTCGATACTCAGTAAAACGCAAAGCTCTAGGTTCATTAACAATTATTTTACGGAGAAGCTTTTTATGGCTCGGGTTCCGTGGATTTTTCCTCTGCGTGACCAAAAACTCCACGCTGGAAACCGCCGCACGGACCGCACGCGCACGCCTTCCTCGTATAAAAGATTCAAAAGTAAATAACCAAAATATAGCCTTGACGAACGCGTGTAAAACAACGCTTGTTTGGCAACACCGGATTCGCGCGTAACGCCATTTCTGCATTCCTCGATGCCTGGGCAATTGTAGCCATAGGTCTGTTCAGTAGATTAGTCATCAATAGGCACCATTTCCAATATCAGTAAACTTTGAGGTAGATAATAGAAAGTTGCTCAAAGATTTGCCGCTGTGCGACCCGCGTCGGCCATGTCGACGCTCGCACCGCCAACTCTTTGTCGTCGTTCCAAGCGCTTGCGTGCCGTTTCCTTTCCTTTCGCTCTCCCGGAATGGTGGTCCCGTCGCGCCTGTCCACTTTCCGCCGTGTGGTGGTCCCGTCGCGCGTGTCTAATTTCCTCCGGCTACTCGGGGCGGGTTTGTGTCGTGTGCTAAATAGCTTCGCTGCTCATCCACCTTCACAGAGTGGATTGGCCCATGATTTTTTATTTGTCTTCGCGGCAAGTTTTATAGCATTTATTATGTAACAACAGCATCTTTATTCATAACGTGTTAGAAAGTTTTTACGGTAGGGTACTGCGGGTTCACCTACAAGATACCAGAATGATGCGCTTGATGCTACGTATACATCCCTTAAATAAGCTGCGTATATATTTTAGGTTTTTTTGTCCGTATTGTTCTGTAAATGGGTGATTTCATCTAAACATCGTGCAAGAAAAAATGATGGGTCCTCAGAAAACTCTGGAAAAAAATATACGTTGGTGGAAAATCTGTGACTGGAACACAATTTTACGTTAGAAAGAGGAAAATTTTTTGTTCTTGAGTTTTGGGCTTTGAAGGAACAGAGGGTAGGTCTTGCGATTTTTGCAGTTTTCACGAGTGGCACCATTTGGAGTCTCGAAACTTTAAGATCATCTTTTTCACAACAATGGTGACTTTTTAGAGCGCAGCTCTTAGGCGCCCGTTTCCGGCTTGAGCGGCGCGTCGGCGTCGGCGTCGCCGTCGGCGTAACCGCGCGGTGCATGATGGGTAAATTTTCCCGCTAAATTTAGCGGAAAAATTTTCCCCGCTAAATCTAGCTGAAAATTTTCCCCGCTAAATCTAGCGGAAAAATTTTCCCGCTAAATCTAGTGGGAAATTTTCCCCGCTAAATCTAGCGGAAAATTTTCCCGCTAAATCTAGCGGAAAATTTTCCCCCGCTAAATCTGGCGGAAAATTTTCCCGCTAAATCTAGCGGAAAATTTTCCCCGCTAAATCTAGCGGGAAATTTTCCCCGCTAAATCTAGCGGAAAATTTTCCCCGCTAAATTTAGCGGGAAATTTTCCCGCTAAATCTAGCGGGAAATTTTCCCCGCTAAATCTAGAGGGAAATTTTCCCCGCTAAATCTAGCGGAAAATTTTCCCCGCTAAATCTAGCGGAAAATTTTCCCCGCTAAATCTAGCGGAAAATTTTCCCTGCTAAATCTAGCGGAAAATTTTCCCGCTAAATCTAGCGGGAAATTTTCTCCGCTAAATTTAGCGGAAAATTTTCCCCGCTAAATTTAGCGGGGAAAATTCCCCCCCCTTCCTCGAGGTCACGTGACCCCCAGGCCACGTGACCCCCTCTCGAGGTCACGTGACCCCCCTCCCCCGTGCCTTCCCTCTCCCTCAAGAGCTGCGCTCTAATCCGGCGTTACAGGGAGTTGTGAACGGCTTTCACTTTTTAGGAGCGCAGCTCTTAGGCGCCCGTTTCCGGCTTGGAGCGGCGTCGGCGTCGCCGTCGGCGTCGGCGTAACCGCGCGGTGCATGATGGGTAAATTTTCCCGCTAAATTTAGCGGAAAATTTTCCCCCGCTTAAATCTAGCGGAAAATTTTCCCCGCTAAATCTAGCGGAAATTTTCCCCGCTAAATCTAGCGGAAAATTTTCCCGCTAAATCTAGCGGGAAATTTTCCCGCTAAATCTAGCGGAAAATTTTCCCCGCTAAATCTAGCGGAAAATTTTCCCGCTAAATCTAGCGGAAAATTTTCCCCGCTAAATCTAGCGGAAAATTTTTCCCGCTAAATCTAGCGGAAATTTTCCCGCTAAATCTAGCGGAAAATTTTCCCGCTAAATTTAGCGGGGAAAATTCCCCCCTCCTCGAGGTCACGTGACCCCAGGCCACGTGACCCCCCCTCTCCGAGGTCACGTGACCCCCCCCGTGCCTCCCCCTCCTCCTCAAGAGCTGCGCTCTAATTCGGCGTTACAGGGAGTTGTAAGCGGCTTTCTACTTTTTTTTACTCCTTGATACTTTATATTAGCAGGGTAAAAGTTCAATATATATGTTTTTATTTTATTTTATAAAATAAAATTTATTGTATTCTTGCAGGATTAACAATAATGGGCCAAGTTTGAATCGAGCTAGCTTCGATGCACAATTATGTAAGGCACAAGAAACATAGAAAATGATAGCTTGTATCTAAGCCTATTTAAAAATATTTTATTGCTAATTTAAGTATAATTTATATCAGAAAAGCAACATTGTAAACATGAGAAGAAACGCTAAAAATACAAAAATTCAACGTCATTTTAAGAAAATATTTATTTTTTATATTATTTTTATATTAAAAGGTTTTATGCGCTCTTATAAATGCAATACCATTGCATTTATCTGTCTGAAAATATACATATTGGTACCTCCATTCTACGATGCATATATCTGTCATTTTCGTTTTTCACTTAAATATTTGTTATTTTTGTAACATGATCATAGTTTTATTGATTTTAGCGTATCCAGAACATGCTTTAGTGGCTGCCCTCTCAATCCTAATTATAATTAATTATTAACTGCGACGGCGTGACAAAATATTATATTTATTTATATAGCTATTCTTAATTTCTTTTTAATCTTTCAGTCAATTTAATCATATTAATCTTTTCTTATCATGCAGACCAACAGTGACTCTCGGCCGGCCGCAGTCGGTTGTTTTAATTGCAGCAATAATTATATAAATATATAATTATATATATGTAATTTAAATTAAATACTTAATTTAAATATTTAATTAAATTATTTTAATTTCCCCGTTATTTATAATACCCCATTAAATTATAAACCTGGGGGTCACATGACTTGGGGGCCACGTGACCTCGGGGTCACGTGGTCCCCAGGCGCCCTTTCCGGCTTGAGCGGCGTCGCCGCCGCCGTCGGCGTCGGCGTCAGCGTAACCGCGCGGTGCATGATGGGTATCTTTCCCCGCTAAATTTAGCGGAAAATTTTCCCGCTAAATCTAGCGGAAAAATTTCCCGCTAAATCTAGCGGAAAAATTTCCCCCGCTAAATCTAGCGGAAAAATTTCCCCGCTAAATCTAGCGGAAAATTTTCCCGCTAAATCTAGCGGAAAATTTTCCCAGCTAAATTTAGCGGAAAATTTTCCCCGCTAAATATAGCGGAAAATTTTTCCCGCTAAATCTAGCGGGAAATTTTCCCGCTAAATTTAGCGGAAAAATTTTTACCTCTAAATCTAGCGGGAAATTTTTCCCGCTAAATCTAGCGGAAAATTTTCCCGCTAAATCTAGCGGAAAATTTTCCTGCCGAATCTGGCGGAAAATTTTCCCGCTAAATTTAGCAGGGAAAATTTTCAGCTAGGTTAGCGGGAAAATTCTTCACTAAATTTAGCGGGAAAATTTCACGCGCTAGATTTCCGCTAGATTTAGAGGGTTAAATTCTCGCTAAATCTAGTGGGAAATTTTCCCTGCTAGATTTAGCGGGGAAACTCCCCCCTCCTCGAGGTCACGTGACCCCCAGGCCACGTGACCCCTACCCTCCCTGAGGTCACGTGACCCCCCCCCGTGCCTTCCCCTCCTCCTCAAGAGCTGTGCTCTAATTTGGCGTTACAGGGAGTTGTAAACGGCTTTTCACTTCTTTACTCTTTGATACTTTATATTAGCAGGGTAAAGTTCAGCTATAGTGTTTTACAGCGCAGCTCTTAGGCGCCTGTTTCCGGCTGAGCGGCGTCGCCGTCGCCGTCGGCGTCGGCGTGCGAACCGCGCGGTGCATGATGGGTAATTTTCCCGCTAAATCTAGCGGAAAATTTTCCCCGCTAAATCTAGCGGGAAATCTTCCCCGCTAAATCTAGCGGAAAATTTTTCCCGCTAAATCTAGCGGAAAATTTCCCCCGCTAAATCTAGCGGAAAATTTTTCCCGCTAAATCTAGCGGAAAATTTTTCCCGCTAAATCTAGCGGAAAATTTTCCCCGCTAAATCTAGCGGAAAATTTTCCCCGCTAAATCTAGCGGAAATTTTTTCCCGCTAAATCTAGCGGAAAATTTTCCCCGCTAAATCTAGCGGAAAATTTTCCCGCTAAATCTAGCGGAAAATTTTCCCCGCCAAATCTAGCGGAAAATTTTCCCTGCTAAATCTAGCGGAAAATTTTCCCGCTAAATCTAGCGGAAAATTTTCCCCGCTAAATCTAGCGGGAAATTTTCCCCGCTAAATCTAGCGGGAAATTTTCCCTCGCTAAATCTAGCGGAAAATTTTCCCTGCTAAATTTAGCGGGGAAAATCCCCCTCCTCGAGGTCACGTGACCCCCAGGCCACGTGACCCCCCTCTCCGAGGTCACGTGACCCCCCCCCTGTGCCTTCCCCTCCTCCTCAAGAGCTGCGCTCTACTCCGGCGTTACAGGGAGTTGTAAACGGCTTTCACTTTTTTATTTTATTTTATGACAACAAATTTATTGTATCTTGCAGGATTGACAGTAATGGGCCAAGTTTGAATCGAGCTAGCTCGATGCACAATTATGTAAGGCACAAGAAACATAGAAAATGATAGCTTGTATCTAAGCCTATTTAAAAATATTTTATTGCTAATTTAAGTATAATTTATATCAGAAAAGCAACATTGTAAACATGAGAAGAAACGCTAAAAATACAAAAATTCAACGTCATTTTAAGAAAATATTAATTTTTTTATATTATTTTTATATTAAAAGGTTTTATGCGCTTCTTATAAATGCAATACCATTGCATTTATCTGTCTGAAAAATATACATATTGGTACCTCCATTCTACGCACGCATATATCTGTCATTTCGTTTTTCACTTAAATATTAGTTATTTTTGTAACATGATCATAGTTTTTTTATTGATTTTAGCCTATCCAGAACATGCTTTAGTGGCGCCCCTCGAGCCGTTGACACGGAGTGCGGCAGCCGTGAGCGCTCGCTGAGCTCACTCACCCCTCGTCTAGTTCACGGCCACTCAAGCAACCAAGGACGTCATGAAGGAGGTTATTTTTACTTTTATTTTGTAATTTTAATTTGCCTATAACTTTTTAAAGTAAAGCGAAATTCGATAAAAGAAAAACGTTTAATTTAGGTCACTACGTTCAGTGCGCTCAGGTTCGGTGCAAATTTAAAACCAGTAAAATAGTCCTTGCAGGGCCCCTTTAATGCCAAAGAGGCAAAGCCTCTTATATATGCCTAAGAAAGTTTGTTGGCATATATAAGAACAAATAAAATGCTTTAAAAAAAACTAAAAAATTCGATTTTTTTAAAATGACATTTAATTAAGTGTTTTAAGCATTTCTTCTCAAGTTTACAGTGTTGTTCGTTCAATATAAACTATACCTAGATTAATAATATTATAATTTTTAAATTGGCTTATATACAAGCTTTCATTTGATTTGTTTCTTATGCTTTAACTCATTGTATATCGAAAGCTAGCTCGATTCAGACTTGGCCTGTTATGGTAAAAAATGCAAGATTCAAGAATGTATATCTTAATAACTATATAAAAAAACGCACTTCGTGGGGAACTTTAACCCTTCTGTACAAAGTCTCAAAGCAGTAAAAAAAAAAGGTTATAATTGCAGTGAAAAAATACTGTGAAGTTTCCAGACTCCAAATGGTGTCACTCGTAAAGACTGCAAAAATCGCAAGACCTACCTTCTGCTCCTTTCGAAGCACAAAACTCAAGAACGAAAGATGTTCCGTATTTCTAATTTGCCAGTTTTGCTCTAGTCCCACTATTTCCACCAAGATGCAGTTTATTTTTCGAGAATTTTTGAGGACCCATCATTATTTCTTGCGCAATGTGAGATGAAATCACCCATATTTATATGTATATACATATCTCCAGTATGCATATACTGGAGATATACTCGAGCACGTTTTTGAAGGAAAGGCAGACATTTTACTTGGCATACAGTTTCGTATTAGGGCGAGTAGCGTGTGAGCTTTTCCTCTCTGCCAAAATGTGTTTCAATTCAAATAACCGACGCAGACTAGCGAAAGCGCAGCATTTGTCAGCGCATGATCCCGGAAAAGGTTGATCTAACATTTTGCCTACATTTGAATTTTGCCTCCTTGCGGATTTTAGCTGCGCCTCAGAGGGTTTATGTAGCATGTTACTTAAGCTGAATATGCCCACCTCGGTTTCTTAGCTAGCACCTGAGAGGATTTATGTAGCATGTCATATAAACTGAACGTGCCGTGCCCTCTTTGGTGTCTTAGATAGCAACTGAAGAGGGTTTTATATAACAAATTACTTAAGCTTAGATGTATTCTCCTTTGGTTTCTTAATCCAGCGCCTGATGGGATTTATATAGCATGTTATATAAACGGAAGGTACACACTTTGGTTACTTAATTAGCACCGAAGAAGGTTTATGTAACATGTTACTTGAGCTAAATAGTACCCTGCTCGGTTTCTTAGCTATATAGCGACTGAGAGGATTTATGTAGCATATCAAACAACACTGAATCTACCTACTTTGATTTCTTAGCACCTGAAAGGGTTTATGTAACATGTCGCTTAAACTAAATGCTTTCTTCTTTGTACTGGCGGTAATGTTGAGCAGAAAATATATGATCCTCAGAAGAAGTGAACAAGCACAACTCTAAGCAGCCGCATTATTTACACCACTCACTCCACTTCAGAATTTTCTCGCGCTTCGGTGATAATCCGTACCGAGTTATGCCTTGATAACTGTCAGCTGAACGTTGCTGCCGAGTATGCGGAAATACAAAAAATGGACAGGCTGCGTCCGCGAAACTATTTACACCGGTCCCGGCGGAACCGAAGGCACTTCGTCATTTAGCGTATATTAAAGGGAGACGCCGTCGCAAACAGTGATTTCCTCTCGGACCTGCTACAGAGACAGCGACATCTCTGGGGAGGGTTTCGGACACAAGGGCCGAGAAAAATGCGCAATCTGTTCAGGTTATCTCCGAGTCGGAGTAATGGCGACTGCCTGGGACTCTTTCCTCCTTTTTGGTTCCTTCGCTTTTTGTTTTGTTTGTTTTTTGTGACGGGATTGCCGTGATTCACGACGTTTACTTTCCATTACTCCTCCGCTTGCCTCCACATGCTTCAGGAATTTGCTTTTGGGGTTTGTGTCTTTGTTGGTGGGGCGGCTTGTCCTTTGTGTGCGTTGTTGTCACATCCGGCGCTGCGGAGTGCTTGCATGGATGCGTGAGTCCACAAAGTATTAAGCCCCGTGTCGCATGTCCAGGCACATTTATGTTCATTCTCGCGCCGTAGGTGCCTATAAGCTATCCACATCGATGGAGGGAAATGTTCCTGTGATTTTCTTTAGCCCGCATTGTACAGTGTTTCGAAGCTATATAATAAAAAAAAAAGCTTGCATCGTTTTGAATACGTTTTTGGAAGTTTTATCTGTGCTCTCTTTCTTAAAATTGAGCTGTTCTGCAATAAAGTAAATATATATATAAAAAGACATACCAAATTGATCCGAGGCCTATATACCATAGTGAGCAATTATTACGAGAAAAGCGAGAACGAGCCGACGACGGGGCAGCCACACACTTCTGTTATTATATAAGTTTGAACCAAACTTTGATGTAATGCTTCTTTTACTAGTGCTCGTTTTTGTCTGTGCGTAGGACTCTAACTTGTGTCCTCACAGTGGACCTTCTGCTTGTGCGAGAGCGAAGAACCCATAATTTTTATGGGCACATACCGTCTGCTCACGCTGGCCTAAATTCCGTTACACCTCCAACTTATCTGACAAATGTAGTTTCCACATTATGGTCATGGCTCCTCTGCTGCCCATTAGCGTTAGTAAAAACCATGCTTTTTTGTTTTTGTTTCTAAAATTAGAATTAGGCGAAACTGCATCATCCGGAGCTCTATGTTAAGGCTATTAATAGCATATACTATTGACTTGAAAAAAAGGTTGGCAGTTTTTTTCAATCATTACTTTATTCACAACTGTTTCACTTTTATGCATATGTCTGTCTTGTGAACGAAGGCGTAAAAGGTTTTGAAACTGAATCCTTTGTAAATGCCGCAGTATTACACCTTACAGCCGCATCCAGATGTTGCATTACACATTGTAAATGTCTTTTAAAACGCACAAAATCGTCTTCAAACTATCATCCTCTGTCTCATATACTTCTGTTTGTTTTCTGATTTGAGACGGTCTTATGCAAACACGTTGCAGTATCCCATTAAAAAAAAAGTTGTTTCGAACATACCGCAAACAATATGAGCTATACTTCTAAGAAAACCAACTGTTACCCAAGATTATCGTTCGAATCGGAGCGCCAGAAGTTTAGTGTAAGAGGATCTCGCTGTCTTAGCAACCCTGTCGCAACGTTCACAAACCAAGACCTATTATCCTGTGCATTCGTCAGTGTTGTGCCCGTTACCGAGAGCAAGTAACGAAAAAGCGTTGCTTGTTAGTTAGTCAGAAATTAACGCGCTACTGAGATTCGTTGCCGTCCTGTAAAATAACAAGCCACCGTTACCGTTTGCTTAACTCCAGATTTCAGTGTTTGGCAGCGATAAGCCGCCGCTACGAACTTCGGCAGCAAATCAAACTTTTAGAGGATGATTTCACAATGCTCGTGTTCTTCTATTTATTGAATGTAGTGAATAAAACGCGGTCCCGATGCTGCGTTCACTTTTAAAGGGACCGAAAACGTGACCAGGTTTAGTAAAAATAACGATTAATTAGTTACGTAATTTCGTAGACAATATTGTAAAAGAGTAACGAAATTACTTTAAGGCCCGTTCTTACACTCACGCTTGACTAGGACCGACGGAGACAAGACCGGTTTTAAGCCTTTTGCGGACCTACAGCCAACGCAAGAGGTTTTAAGCCTCCGGTCCTAAGCCGTCCCAAGTAGCTTTGATGCCCGTCACGTTTCCGTTGGTCGTAGTCGGTCGCAAGTGTGTGAACGGGCCTTTGCCTTAAGCGCCGTTCACACTCTTAGTGCGACCAGTAAGACCGACAGAGACCAGACCGGTTTTAAGCCTCTTGCGACGTCTTAGGACCAGCTCCGCTGCAGCGCATCCGGTCCTAATGGCGGTCGCAAGAGGCTTAGAACCGGACTGGTCTCTCTCGGTCTCACTGGGTCGCATACATGTGCAACGAGCGCGTTAGTACGTTACTGGAATAAGTAACGCTAACGAGTAAGTGTTTCCGTCTAACGCTTTACTTCCAACACCGGTATACGTATGCAACATGTACCGAAGTACGCTTCTAGGAATTCGCAGTGCCGGGTGAGCGAAGCAACGTGACACGACATGTGCGTGAGCTTCTGCTAACACTTCGCTCAGTCCTAAGCTGACAGTACGTGGGAGAACTACGTGCTCGCCGCACCAATCAACAGTCTCCTTTTGATCACGTGACCCCGGTCTCTGCGCTGGGGTACGGGCGGGAAGGGGATAGCACGGGACAAAAGATCGACGCGTGATTTGTCCAACAAACATGTAGCTTCCACCTCACTGCCAGCTAGAACTGAGCGGAGTATAGCTATAGGGTATGCAGACGAGACTTTCCCAATGCCCTAGTGGAGAATAGTCTTTCGGGAGAGAACTGTTTTTTTTTTTTGTGTGTGTGTGTGTGTGTGTGTGTGTGTGTTTTTTTTTTTTTTTGGGTGTGTGTTTTCTTTCTGGGATGTTGTTGTGGAGGCATCGCGAGGAGACGGGTCCAAAGCGACGGGACGCCCCCATTCGCCCACCGAGGGGTGGAGGGTTGGGGATCGGGGTGCGCCACCGACACGGAGAGGGGGATTATGAAGAAAGTAGGGAAATAAAAAGAAGTGTCCCGATTGCGGAAACTCGGCTGAGGGGGTGCGCTCAGTGCGGCCCCGGGTGGATTTTTTTAAACGGTGGTCGCTTGCGGAGCAGTCGGGGTCCGGGACGGTCTGGAATTGCGTATTCTGTTGTGCTTGTGAAAGCCGTGCTGGTGTGGATGTGTGTGGGTTGCGAAGTGACGGCCCTTTCGGATATGGATGCCTGACGGCAATATTCGTCCGCGGCGGACAGCTCGAAGGTATGTTTATTTTCTGGTGGACACGCAGGGACGGGAAACCATGGTCCGAAAATATTAACTATACAACCAATATCCATGGTCCCGCTTCGGTCACTCTAATGAAGTAGATGTCAGCTTGCTTAAAACACTAAAGCATTAACTACACGCTAACATTGCACGCAAATCAAATTACTGGAACCGATTTCCTTTTCCCATTAACCAATTACGAATTGTGTCGATCAGCTGTGCGTAACAAGTTTGCCGAGATTGCCGTCGCTGTCATAGTATCATGCTGGCAATATTTTACACTTGACGTCTTTTTTGTTTTTTCTTCGTTTCTTCACTGTAGATCGTATACCTGAATGTTTGTTATCGTGAGTTGGTTTCCCCTTTCATTGTGTTCCTACTGAAGATTTTAATTATTTCACTTCCCTTTCACCGACTCCCTTCTTCAATCCTCTGCCCCAGGTTATGACACATTAAAATAAAATAGAACGAGCAAAGCGCTATGACCTCAGAGACATTTGATGGCGGATTGTTGAACGACAGTTTCATGCTTAGTATGACAACGCCGTCAAAGCAACTGGCGCGAGTGCATGGCTTCATCTGTGGTTTCGTTTGCGCGAGAACGCGTGCAAGAGATCCGCGACATTAAACTCCATGTTCGCGCAAGCAGCTTTGACAGCGGTCTACACTGTGTGAAACAGAGTATAGTGTTTGTTGCCTGTCGAAGCCGCATGAAGGCCGGTTCTCACATGCCAGCGAAGCGCTGATGTAGCGCTGCTCACGTGTCGTCAGCTATTTATCGTCTGCCATGAGCAACAGTTTTGAGTGTGCGATACAAAGCTGGTGAACGCTCCCGTCATCACATGCTTAGCACATGAGGTCACGCGCTGTGCTTGTAGCGCTCCGCTGCATGTGGGAACAGACCTTAACACAGGTATGAAAATCATTAAAAAAAACTGCTTTCTTGATAATTCTATTTTGACCTATGTTTCCCTCAGTCTGGGTTAGCGTCCGAAGGCATTCATAACAGGTGAGCGGCGTTTGGCAACTTCTGGTTTCTTAGAAAATTTTGTTTCACTGTTCACAAACGACAACAATGAGCTGCAAGCGTGTGCAAGCATGGTTTTGAAACCTGCAGAGTGTAGTCTTCAGGAACCAGGCTTGCAGATCATCGTCGTCGCCGTGCAGAGACAGGCTTGCAGATCATCGTCGTCGTCTGTCAACAGCTAAACAAAATTTCCTAGGGAACCGGAAGTTGCCAAACGCCGCTCACCTATTGGCTCCGTAAGTGTGACGTCATGGGTCCAAACAAACCGTTGCTAGGGTCGTTGTTATGGACGAATACATGTGGCTCGGTTTCGCTACGAAAACCCGACCGTTCAAAAATCAGGAGTAGGATTTAAACTTCTAAAATCACAGATATAGAAAGCTTGAATGTCATATATGTTTCGACAGAAGTGTGCCGGTAATCGCTCGTTTCTGAAATATTTACGACTGCAACTTCCGGTCCTCAAGATGCCTGCAGCAGACGACGAATGCAAGAAGTATGCCGTCTGCCGCACGCCGGCCGGCCAAGCTGGGGCCGTCGTTTGAATCGTGTGAATAAAGACGATATTCTGACATCGCATTTGTTTGAAATATAATGAGTTTCAGACACTTATAAGAATTCATAGTGGGGTGCGATGCAAAATATGGTTTATCGAAAGTCCGGGCGTCGATCGAGATGATCGTCTGCTAAAAGATCGCATTGCACCCGTGAGAAAAGCACTTCAGGCGAACGGTTGAGATCCCAAATTTTGTTTGCGGACTCGCGCTATGCGAGGGTGCTTCGTATACCTGGTTGTAACCATCGCGTGGAGAAAGATTCTTGCAGTTTCTTCAGATTTCCGCAAGACCCCAAAGCGCGAAAGAACTGGATAAAAAACATAAGGTGAGTTTATTACAGACTGTACTCGCATCGCGGGTTCGATGAAGATCTTCACCAAAAGAGCACATCCACGAAATTTGATGTATACCAAGGGGGAAAAAAAGCAAAATACTGCGAAATCGCGATAGACATGCAATTCTTTAATAACCTGACAACCACAATAATAATAATAACAAAACGACTTACCTCGACGGCGTGCGATTTGTTTCTCATGCTGGCCTGCACCACGCCGGTAATGCACTTTAGGTCGTCGTCGTACCTGATCTGCTTGACGTGATTTGATCTTACTGCATTTTCACCCTCGTAACTAAACTGGGTTCTTCACAGGAAAAAAAAAACGCACATTGCGGAGGCCTTTCCGGCCATGGTGATGCACTTGTTTTTGTCGCTGCGTTTACCGACGCAATGGACCTTTTCCGAGAAGCGTTCTGCGCACGCGCGAGCGCCCGATGCCAAGCGGCGGAAGTCTGGCACTAAAAATCGAGGAAATTCGGAAGGAGGCTGTAGATCAGCGAGTAGAAAACGTAATTGCAGCATACATATAATTGTGTTACGCAAAAAGAAAGCGGACGGAAAGAATAACAGGACGTTTAAGTGGACGCCACGGATGCCCCACTTGGACGGCGCGTTGGGCACGCCCCGCTGCTCAGAGAACGAAGAAACTGGTAGCGTAGCTCCCATTATCGATTGGTAGCGCAGGTAGGTCCCTTCCTCGATTTTTTAGTTCGTGCAGCCACCGCCTGGTGCCGTCGGTATGTGAAAAGGTCCATTCTGATGAAGACGCACCCCCGCAACAGAGGCCAGCAAATCTATCATGTCGTCTGCTACCAAAGCAAAGCGGAGTGTAA
>JAZHYW010067567.1:0-11008 GCA_037355805.1 Ixodes ricinus | reverse complement strand
ATAACCCGCACCCCACCTTAACTATTCTCAGAAAAAACGAACAAATTCTTCGCACATTGCCGCACCACATAAAGGCAGTGTCCCAGATGTCAACAGAAACCCCACCTTGATTGTAAATATGCTCATTGCCGCAGTCATCATGCAACGATCGCAGGTGCCTTCATTGTTGCAGGTAGCATTATAACTTATGCCGTTGAGGCCATTGCTAATACGCAGCACTTTTTGAACCTGTTCTGCACCATTTCGTCTGGAAAGGCTCACAGTCACGCCGGGAAGATCTCTGTCGACGAGGCATTGGCATGCCACCTCCTTGACAAACTTTGCAAGCGGTTCTTCAAGCTCGGGATATGCACCGGTCTTCAGGGCCAGAAAATGATCTTCGGTCGCGGCTTGCAGTTACAGCAAGGCTCTCCTCCTCCATTCCCACACGCACTTGACTCTGCCAGCGTCAGTAGGCGGCCATGGTTCGACCTGCCACTCTGTTTCCGATTTATTCGACAACGGAATTTGACAACAGTCAGATCCTTTGCTGAAGCAGTTAAAAAAACCGCAAAGATTGCTGCCACGTCGACAGCGGCACATGCTCGCGAGCGCGCTGCTTATCAAATCAATCGGCTCGGCTTGGCTGCTCCCAGTTTTCCAAAGGAAACAATGCGAAGATGGCTACCTGAAAAGGAGGAGAAGGTGGGAGGCGTCCAAGAAGACCGACAAGAGGACTCTGAAATCCTATCCCTCGGGCATTCGGACAAAACGTCCCGGACAAAATGGTCCCGATGCAATGGCTCTCGGGACTAAACGGTCCCGGTCAAATGAGCCCCGGAGGAATTGGTCCTAAGTGGAAACCGGACAAGATGTTCCCAGACACGTTTTGAGGTATAGTTTGCTTGTTCTGAGCGAGGGGAGGGAGGAGGGGGGGCTAGTAAGTTGTTTAAACTTGCAAACTAGACATAGCAAAGTTTTGCTCAATATTTAAGGTATGAAATGCTAACCATTTGAAGCGTTTACATGTTAATCCCAAATATATTGCATGCCAATAAGCTGGTAGCCAAGAGGGGAAAAGCATACTCATAGAAACAATATGCAAGTACATAATCAAAGAATGCGTCTATAATTTTCTTGACATAACTATACACGAGAAGAAAAACATTCCATACAACGCCATCACAAAAAGAGAAAAGAGAAAAATTTGATGTTTGTGTTTATAGAGTGTAAGGTTGGTCTGCCTTTGAGGAGTGGCGACACTGGTTTACGCTGCAGATGACAAAATTTTGCCAGTGCAGTACCACTGCTAGCCTGAGTCTTGAATGCGCGTCACGCAGCAGCAACACATAACGTACGCACACCATCACGAATCACGTAGTATGTATGTGTAAACCTTTTGGCGGACATCCACCTGGTTAGGAATGGCAAGGAATGAAAGGAAAACTCTAACCAAAACGTCGGGCTACAGTATCAATTTTTGGTTAGAGTTTTCCTTTCATTCATATCGCATGTATGTGCATGATTATGTCTGAATCATCATGGCATGCATCTTCTTCCAGTGGCATATGCGCTAATTCGAAACTATGAAAAGCAGCTGTCGGATATTTAAGAAGATAGAGGTACACCTAAGCACTTCTTATGAGTTGTGCATGCAAAAGCATGTACATTATTATTATCATGCAATTAAATGCAAAGGTGCAGGCCAGCTGGACAAAAATGACGCAAATAATCCCTGAAGAAGGAAAACAAGAAGGGGAACATGCGTGTTGGCGCGCTGGACTGGCGCTGATCTGGTGCTGACGGACATGCAGCACCATGATGTGGCCAATCATTGAAACTGACTCGCAGCATCAGTTTGAACGACTGGCCACCCCATGGCGCTGTGCATGTCCTGGCGAATGTGAATCCTGGTCGAAGCGCGCTAGCCAATGGGATTGAAGTGTTGTAAAAGGTGCTGTGGCCGTCGACAAATGGGAGCTGGCTTGACTTGAAGAAGGATTTAAGAGCCATTCGGCGTGGTTTCAAAGGTGATGACATCGGCTCAGCTCCATGAGACAGCTAATGCTTTCGCTTTTTTTTTTCTTCACACACCTATACTATGTTTTACTAAGGTCACAGTGCAGCTGAGGCTACGAGCTGATAGGACCAATCAAGCAGTGCTGAAAACAAAATATACTAATGCATTAGTCAATTTTTCTGTGCATGTTATTACCGACTAGTCTAATCAATTGCAGAGTGCATTGCGACCTTGCACTTTTAGTGTGCACGGCTGTATTTGTCTACTGACTTTCCCAAGCTCCAGTTTCGTATGCTGCTGACTTACGTGAATAGGTAGCCATAGAGCCAAATGAGCAATAATAAAACTTAAATTAAATTTTGTGCTTCTTTAATTTAATTTAATAAATCTTTAATAAGCTTCAGAGCAGCAGTTCACTAAAACTTCAAAGATTGCCTGGAGTGCAAACAAATCACTTGGAACCACCTTCTGTCTGGGACCATTTTGTCTGGGACCATTTTGTCCAGGAACATTTTTTTTATCGGGGAATATTTTGCCTGAGACCATTTTGTCCGGGACCATTTTGTATTATACCCATCCCTACAACTTCCCACGCATTGCCATGAGGCCGTACTGCCCACGGAAATTCTTATATGACCAGCACTCTATTTTGCCTTTGATTTGTATATAAATTTTTATGCAAGTTATTTGCGAAAAATATACGGTATCTGCTACAATTAGTTGCAGGATGAGAACATAAAAAAGGGGCCAGGTGCATGAGGTAGAAAGAGTTAACTCACACCTGAACTAACTCAACATTTCAGCGATGTACCCCATGACTTACTGTGGCCACAGCGCAATTAGACCCTAGGAGGTTCCAAGAGAGCATTAATTCGAACTCACTTTTCAAACTGTCTAAAAGTTACAGTACCCTAGTACGTGCAAGAATTTAAATTAATTCAGATACAAAGTGGCAGCATTATAAACAAGCATCTCCCCTTCAAAAATATCTCCCTGAGGTTGCTCCAAGTTTGCTTGAGCGCAAGATTCACTACAGATTATGTACCTCTTCTGGAAATTACATTTACCTCAAGCATACCTGTAACCAGCAGCTAAATTTACTTTGATAGGGAACCTTCTACGACTTTGTCAAGTAGCCAATTAAACCAGTTTCTTCTATCGTGTGTATCTTTGAGAGTATTCTATACAGCATGGGTTTTCAAGCTGGTTTCTAGGAACCCCGAGGTAAAGCAAGTGTTTTCCCAGTTTAAAATCTGAGCTACCCATTGATGCATAACTACTGTAAAATCCCGTAAGGGCGCCCTCCCCGAGAGATCGCCCATCCCATTTTTCTGGCTAAATATCTGTAACATAAAAATGTTAAAAACATCGCCCACCCCCGATTCCCATTGAACGTCAAGCGATGTCCGATGGGAATCGCGCATCAATGGCATGATCTGCGGTACCGGTGCATCTGAGGAGTGAGCTCATAGCGGGTTCCAGCGTTTTCGTCTGTCATCTGCGCGCATGATATCAGCTTTTCGCAACTACCGCGAGTTGTTCCCGCGTGTATATTGCATTGTGAAATGCGAACCTGCTGCATTCGCGATTTGCAGTATCCGTTCCCGAGTTACGTAAGCGGATTCCCGTATTTTCGTCAGTGATCTGCGCGCGAATATCGAACGCGCGAGTTGTTCTCGCGTGTATATTGCGTATTCTGAAATGCGAACTGCTGCATTCGCGATTTGCAGTATCCGTTCCCGAGTTAGTAGCCGGATTCCCGTATTTTCGTCAGGTGATCTGCGCGCGCAATATCGAACGTGCGGATTGTTCCCGCGTGTATATTGCATCGTGAAATGCGATTCTGTTGTGTCTGCGATCTGCGGCATTTGTTTTCGTGACATGCGAGTTTGTAGCGTATTCCTGCGTTTTTCTCCGCAATCTGCGCGCGCGATATGGGTTTCCGTGACAGGCAAGAATGTAGCGGGTTCCCGCGTCGCTGTTGCACCAGGAAACTTGAATCTGCTGCGTCCGCGATCTGTGGTATCTGTTCCCGTGAAATGCGAGTTCTTGGCGGGTTTTCGCAAGTCCTTCACACCGGGAAATCTGAATCTGCTGCGTCGGCCACTTGCGGTATCCTTTCCCGTGACACAGGAGTTCTGTAGCGAATTCCGTGTGTTTATCGCATCGTGAAACGCGAATTTGCCGTGTCCCGATCTGCGGCATCAGTTCCTGCGTCACGTGGTTTGTAGCGGGTGCCGCGGTGCTTATCATTAATTTCTGATAAAGTTTTCCTGTGCCATCCCCAAAGATAGCCCACCCCATGGTTTTCACCATTTATCTCTACATTTTGGGTGGACGTTCTTATGGGATTTTACGGTATAAACCAAGCGCTCTTTAGTGTGTGCATTGCTGTTTACAAGGTCTGCAAGCTTCTGCACTGCTTTACTAAATCAATGCCAAGACCAGAAGTTCCTTGGCTCAGGAAAGGTGGTCGATCCTCGAGAGAGGAAAGTTGAAGAACCTCTATGCAGCCTTCGTAGCTCAGCACTTTACGCTGTTCCATCTTGATCGGAACATTTTCCTATCTGCATACCCTTAGTTTTAAAATGCAAGGAACACCTCCGTCCACAGTGAATAATAGGAGAGAGGACCCCACCTCCTTGGCCAACGCTTCGTCCTCCTTTGCCTGTCCCTGGTATCCTCGCATCCTCTCGTCGGTGGCCTGCACACTGTCCGCCAGCGCGTCTCGCCTCGTTGCGCAGCTTATCGGCAGTGCTCCTGGCAAGGTCCGCATCGTTTCGGACGTGAATGGCGTCCTGCGAAAAATGGGGCGCAAGTGGCCTAAGCATGAAAGACGCCTACCAAGTTCCTCCTGTGACCAATTTTAATTATTCGATATCCAGTACCCAACAACTTTATGAACCAATTTGAAAGGTACAATCATTCATCACGAGAGGTCAAATCAGTAATTACGAAAGGTAGAAACCAATGCACAAATACAATTGAATTTCATGCACTCAATGATCAGTATTGCGTTCCTGTCAAACAATTTTGAGGTTGGACAGGAAAGAATGAACAGTGGAACTCCCGTTCATAATGATGAATGAAAGACTGACATGCTCGTTTCGTATTGTTTCGTCATTATCTCGGCGGCGCAACATTGGTGCATCCGCCAAGGACATGCTGCCGAAATAGAATGATGAGTGTGCGAAACGACTACGTCAGACTTTTATGCACCATTGCAGACAGGAGTTCCGGCACTCTTTCTA
Source organism: Ixodes ricinus (assembly GCA_037355805.1). Taxonomy (NCBI): domain Eukaryota; kingdom Metazoa; phylum Arthropoda; class Arachnida; order Ixodida; family Ixodidae; genus Ixodes; species Ixodes ricinus. Next base: position 5,758 of record JAZHYW010067567.1, on the reverse strand, counting down.
CGTCCAGTTTTAGAATCGGGACAAAAACATGAAAGCTGTCTGATGAATATCTTAAAACCCGTCGGCATTCCATAAAGTGTTTAAATTTGCTTAGCCTCGCATAATGTCTCTCTTAAAACCGCCATTGTAACATGACCCATCAAATCAATAATTAAAAGTTAATGAACAAATACTAGTGTATTGATGGTAATCCCCTCATCTATTGTCTACCGAGCCTGATAAATATACACAGGTGAAGACAAGACCCGCGTAACCCCTACCCCTTTAAAAAAAAAAAAACAGTAAAATATATGACATTGGTGGCACCTGCATTCCATTGTATCTCATGGCAGTGAACACAACGTCTCGATAATAACTAGAATCCAGCAAAGCCAGACATTACTTCATGACAAAGTAAGTATGCTTGGTTCTGATTCGAGTAGATAAGGATTTCATTCCAATTCAAAACCAATCTTTAAAACATAGACCACTCCCCTTTTAAGCAAAATATAAACTTAAAACAGAAAGACACCAGAAACATTGCTTATCTAATAAAAATTCATACTATTTAAAACTGTCCTATAAGGTGGCTTCTTTTATTGCATCTCCTAGAAGGACAAGAAAGAAGCTGTAAGTGAAAAGAACAACTATGCAGCAATCTACCCTCTCAAAAAGTAAACAAACACTTCCTATATCTATTTCTAAGGCCTACTTTTTCCCTCAACATTCTTCGATTTCACGAGACATTGCACACTTCACCTTCTTTCAAAGATCACTTCTGCCACTCATAGGTCGGCACTGAGCTGGCACATTATGGTAGAATGAATCGACAACTTGGGAATGACCTTATTGGTCCCCAAAAATGTTCGTCAGGCAGCAGAATCGCTTAGAGCAAGGGCAGGCAGTTTCTGGACGCTGCCTTGGAGGCCTGCTCGGCGATGCGTTCCGCCTGGGTGGCAATGTCGCTGGCCGGCATTGGCGTCTTCTTCCGCGTCCTTGAGCGCGTCGCGCGCATCCGCCGTCTTGTTCTCGGCCTCTTCGATGAGAGCCCGGATCTCCGGCACTCTCTCCAGGGCAGCCCTGGCTTTCTCCTTGCTGTTCTTGACGTTCTCGTCAAACTCTGCAAGGAGCAATTGGCTCCCTTCAGTCCGTGCTCAAATCCTCTCCTCCTCCTTACAAAGCTAAGCAATCACAGTTGCAGCAAACACTTAAGTCGAACGCAGCGTACTGCTTTACCCGAAGCATCCAGTCGGTAAGAGCAACGTCTCCTAGAGTGGCAGGGTCATACCGCCAGATTTTCTATGTAACCATGGACATCTTCTGCACCCTTTTTCGACTTATTGCTTTCACCTTTAATGTTTTTTGCTCGGTAGCTATATTTAGCCCCGTGACGATGTGCCTTTGCTCGTTTATTTTTTCTCCTTAGTTTACCCAGTGTCAACGTTTGTCTAGTGACGGCGCCCGTTTCCTTTCTTTTTTCATGCTCGTATACTCATGCAATGACGGCGCGCAGTTGTACATACTCTCGAAACTTTTGACTGTTCATATTTCTTCCAATTTCGGTGGACTAGCTACGCGGTCTCGCACGAGCTTCAGTGTCTTTTTGTTTTTTAGCCCTTCCAGCTTAAATTATCTTCTGGTGTGAAGTATCCAACAAATGACCCAATCAGACTGGACACTAGTGCAGCGTCAGAGTCCCAGCAAAACGTTATTGTAGGACTCGTCGTGACCGGTCTGTGCCTCGTGCAGGCCCTCGGTAAACGACAGAAACTCCAGCTACCGTGGCCTCATCGAGGTGTCGGTAAAAGCCATGTCGCGGGCTCCGTACGGTTGGGGGCCCGAGAACGGCACAAAAGGGCAGCCGGTGGATCTCACAAACCCGAGGGACCACGAGACCTCGGAGCATCCTTTTACCGCCAGGACGGGTGTCACGTCGAGGGCGAAAGCGAAGGCTCACCTTTGAGTGTCTTGAGCGTGTTCTGGGCCTCTTCCAGAATCTTCTCCCCGCTCTGGACGGCCTCCTTGGCCTTGGCATAGGCCGCGTCCGTGTCTGCCAGGAGCTCGTCCGTCACCTGTCGGTCGAGAGGAACTTGACAGTACTCTCCTCCTCGGGGTGGCCCACTTCGGCGTGTCCGCCACTATCATTGGGTTCGGTGTTTTCGGTTTGAACCCCACAAATAAACCGATAAAGGCTGGATTCGGACTGTGCTGGTTCGGAGCCTAGAGTAAAAATTTTGCGTGCATATGCGAGATTAAATCTACTGCTACCACTCCACGAGAAACGGTTTCTAATACATTACTTTGCAAATGTTTCGAGCCCACGGTGATATAATTATGCGTGAAAAAATTGGAAAGCATGGGCGGATTGGAATTGGTGTTCTAGGGCTATGCGATCGATGGCACCAGTCTGTTTTCACGTCGTAAGCACTCGCAGGCTCTTGCAACACGCTCGTTCACACTCAAATGAAATTTGAGTGTGAACATCCGACTACATGTAGTCGGATGCGCGAGCATCCGACTACATGGCCGGCGTTCGCTACTGGAGCCTTTGCCTCGCCGGCTTACCGGTTAAAAGAGCACTTTCCGAACTGCGAGTTATAAGTGAGGCGCGCATTAACGAGAACAACTCGGATAAATACTCATAGTAGTGCTTTTAATTGAATGAAGAAATGGGGAGCGCACGCACACCTGTTGTTGTCGCTGAGCTTCGGCCAGCAGATCCTCTCGCTTCGTCCTTCTGCGGCTTCACTTTGTCGAAGATGTTTTTGTGTTTCTCCATCAAGTCATCTGCTTCCTTGTAGATGCGCTGGGCCTGCGTTTTAGGAGTGAACGATCGCCGTGGCTCACTCCCCTTTGTGCCCATGAGGCTCTTTTTCTACGGCACTGAGAGTGCTTTCCGTTCGATTGCACAATCTGCATCGAGCAAAAGTGGTTAGCAGTTCGGCATTAACAGTATTTGAGGCTGTGACCTTGCAGTTACAAACAGTGTAGGGGTGTTTTGTAAGAAATAAAGTCCTCTTAATGGTTCCACAAACAATGAGAAACTTTCCACCATATGGTTCTTTATTGTTTCATCGATGGAAAGAACTGTTTTCCACAACACAGCTCTTTTTGTTTTGTTTTTGTGCGTGAAGACTCTCTTTCAGAAGATGCACGTGGGCATCTGCCCAAAGGCAAGCCAGAGTCGTGAACTGGATGGCTCACAAATCGGACACTTGTTCACAAATAAGGATACTTCTAGAGTTTATATTCATCTTAAATTGCACATTAAAATTAGCACTTGATGTAACATAATCTCATTCTTTGGGTGCAAAAACTGATGAATCTCTGGAAACTTCCAATTTGTCCAAGTCGTTATGGAAACTGTGCAATGGAGTTTGCCCTGACAGGTCATGCCACCTGGTGGGCAACTTCTGCAACAATGGGAAGTCTGATTTGTTATTTGTGCCGTTGAAGATGCTGTACTTTCGATGGCACAGTGCACAACAACACAAACATACAAGACCTGTGTCATTTTGTTAAATCTTTTCTTACAGCTCTGCGGTTTAAAACTTATTGTGTGCCTTCCTAACGTGCAAAACAGCGAAGGTAACAAGTGCGAGGTCCTTGCTCTCCGTACATATGGGGGCATGCGGCAACAATAATGTTTGGAGATAAAATTCCACATTTTTTACCTATTTTATTAATTTCCTGAGTTCTAGCAATCACTTAATCAATATCGTGTTTTCGTGATTGATTTTTTTTAATCGTACCACTCGGTCAAACCGTCAAAACTGCATTTGTGACTGTGTTTTCTTTAATGAGAGAACTAAAGTACATTTTTGCCTTTAATTTATTCGAGATACCAAAATAGCGTTCTGGCTCGGCTGTCTTTGTGGCACTTGATATTGTTATTTGGCGAGTTCCAGAATGTTATTTTCACATTTGCTGAGTTGTTATTTGCTGTTTGACTGATGCTGACTATTCGTTTGTTAAACAATTCTAAGTGCTCCTATTTGGTTTAATTTGAAGCCAAGACATTGTGATATTATAGCATGCATATTTATCTGTGGTGCATAAAATATATTTGTTCAAGCACTGCCATACATCTACTGAACAACACTTCTATTAAAAAAAAAGCATATGTCTACATATACCTTGAAACATTAATAACAGGTTTTGCACCATCTTATTTATTATTCTCGTAACGTTGTCTTCAATTTTGTGGTCCCGAATGGGGATGCACCAACTTGGCAGTCAGCTTCTACTTCCATCGAAACAAATCAGGCGCTTCGCATATTTTAAAACCAGCCATATATCACGTTGACTCCGGATCGTAAACAATCCCCAATCCCAAGAAGGTTTGTCATGCAAATATATTTTTTAGATATGAAAATAAAACTAAAAATAAAACAAGCGTCTTGCAAATGTTCACCAACAATAAAATAATAATGTGAATAAAATTAATCTTATCTCAAACACATTTCCGAGTTGCCGCGAAAATAAAACATTCTGTATACATATAGAAATAAAGAAAAACTAAGGGCAGACATAATCTAGTGAATGCTAATCAAAATGATCAGCTCACCGAGACGGAAGTCAACCCGATACCTTGTTGCATGGCTGCCTTCTGCATCACGGTGCAATCGATCGATTATCCAGAATAAGCCATACGTCCCCAATACCAAAAGGATGGCTCAGTTCTACCTCGAACAAACCAGTCACTACGTTTTCAATATGTGCGGGGACGTACGCAGTTAAACGAGCCAGCACTGCGTTTGGAACTTAGCAACACAGGAAGGGAGTCAGGAGAAGCAGACGACGTACCGGCAACTGCCCATCGTTGCGATTCTTTGACGGTGGAGGTGCTGACTATCAGCCCGACTGCGGCGCCTCCTAGACATATGATCTGGGGCTACGGCAATAAAACCATACTTTTTCAGTCTTTTTCATGGTTGTCATCCCTTTTGAAGGTGCCTTTCAAGTATTTTTTTGGTTTTAATTAGTTCTTACCAAACAGGGACATGCTTCAATATCTTGCACAATAAACAAAGAAATAAAGCTTACAATTCCTAATATAGTTAATTAATTTAATTTAGCACCATTTTTGTATCTCTATTTAGGGTGTATTTATCGTCAAAATCAGGTTTTAACTGGAAACATTCCTACTTATTTTGTGTTCAAGAAAATAAGCTGTTTTTCTATGCTACGACCGTCGGCTAATGCCAGCTCCGGTGTGCTTGCGCACTGAAATAAGTAAGCTCATACGTCGCTTGTTCAAAAAATGTCAGCTGCCAGGTGAGCCAGACATGCCGAGTTCACGGGGTTCGTTCGTTTCTTTCTGCACGGCCTCAGCTCCCAATGAGACATCTTAGAATCCTCAAAATGATTTCCCAACCTCCAGCCTCAAACGCGCTGAAAGCATTAGTCTTAGGGAGCGTAAACATTCTTTTGCTCCTCAGTTCAGGGCACCAACATCCTCAACCTACTCTCCTTCTCTGCCAGTTCTCAAGAACCACCATCTTTGTCCCCACATTCCAGTGCTAGGTAAAGCTACTAAATACTAGGAAAAATAGGCTTAATAAAAAAAACAGAAGGTGCGTTGTCCCCCCTCTTAAAAAAAAATGCAAAGGAAAAAAAGAAAATTTTTTTGTGACCAATTTGCATGGGAAAAGGTTGTCATTAAATGAATTCACAACAAACAAAAAAGAATTTAGAGCTAATTTTACTGTACGAAACGAATTTGTAGTTGCATGGTGCCCGACGGAGCCGCCACCAGTCATGTGGCAGACCAGTGCGT
>JAZHYW010067565.1:0-10009 GCA_037355805.1 Ixodes ricinus | reverse complement strand
TCTGTACACCACGCCCACGTTACAATCTACAAATTTGTTGGCATGATTGACGGTGCATAAGCGCGCGTCGTTCTTTTTTTCCCGAACCCGTGGGCATAATTGGGCCAACTTACATGGCGCCGAAAACACAAGCGGCACATCAAATCTTTCTGCCACCTTTTTTAACGTTATGTGAAATTTTGTGCAAGTAGGGCATGACCTGAGGTCTCGTTTTTGTTTTTCTTTTCTACTCCTCAGACTTGCCCTTGATCTTGTATGCAACCAAGGGCAAGTCGGAACAGTAGAAAAGACGAAAACAATAAACGAGACCTCAGGTCATGCCCTGAGCTTGCACAAAATTTCACATAACTTCAGAAAGGTGGCCAGAAAGATTTGATGTGCCGCTTGTGTTTTCGGCGCCATGTAAGTTGGCCCAATTATGCCCACGGGTTCGGGAAAAAAGAACGACGCGCGCTTATGCACCGTCAATCATGCCAACAAATTTGTAGATTGTAACGTGGGCGTGGTGTACAGAATACCGCTGACATGCGGTAGAGTGTACATCGGCCAGACAGGACGGTGCGTAAATGAGAGGATGCGCGAGCATGACCTGGCTTTGCGCTCGACACCTGGAGGACACTTGCCTCTTCATTGCAGAGACTGTCTGTGCCAGCCCATCTTTCAAAATACCACGATTGTGGGGAGGGCTCGTGAAAAAGCTGCGAGGGAAGTGCTTGAAGCGCATGCTATAAAGAAAGAGGGCACTGAAGGCTGCGTCAGCCAGCCGTCAATTTTTCTGCACCAGAAAGAGAGTAATTTTATTGACGCGTGGTGATGTGTGACGCCACTGAGTGATTCAGTGTATTTTTGTAGGAGGTTGTTTGCTTTAGCTGTTTTTAAATAAATGTTCAGTTGAGAGTAAGCGCTCGTCCTGTTCGCCTTCCTACTTTTGTCCTCGTCTTTGTTAGCGCTTTTGAATTTTATGTCATGAACCAACTCGCCCGCTTCGCCACTTTAGTCCTGTCCCCTTCCGGCTTTTGGCAGCTGATCGCAGGAGCAGATAGAGCTGACGGTTTTTGTAGACCTAAGATAGAGGGCACCACTAAAACTCCGTATAATAAAAGTTTTGTCGGTGATACCAGGCTTTTGAGCGCATTTATATTTACGTTGGAACGACGAGATTTATAGAAAAGCTACCTTTTATCGAGCAGGTACTCGCACAGCTTGCTATCCTTCTACAAGATTCCCCACTGACGTCATGCCGCATGGTTCTCATGGCCGCCGCTCGCGGCTGCAGGTCGGGGATTATTCTAATTTTTGCCTCGCTATTATGAGGCGGAATACGCAACATTTCGAAGGAAGGAGGCGTGTTTTCTGTCCTTTGTGACAAGATGAACCCTGTCAAAAGTAGAAGATGTCAAATCTTTCAACGTTAAAATCGTTGCACAGCTCCTTTGAAAGGAAACATAAACCCAAGTTTCAAAATTTTTTGAAAAAATTTATTTTAAAATTTTTTGGTTTTCGGTTTTGGAAATTAATTATACACCCTTACACTAAATTTCCTAACCATGCGCGAAATAGTTACGTTAATATAAAATATTTTTAACACATTCTGTGGCAGTAACAAAGTAAAGGAGTTCAATGTTTGAATGCATTTTTCTCAGTTCCACTTTTTGTTGCAAATTTCATCTGAAGGAATCTTTAGTTCAAAGGTAAACTTATTCTGATACCACAACCAAGATGTTTCTGAACTGAAATTTACTGGGGAATCGGGCTATCTACTTTATTTTGTTTAACATTAAAAATTGGCCTAGGTCAGATATGCATCTCATATATTGAGGTAATCACTCTTCCTGAAATATTTAAATTTGAGTTATAAAAACCAGATAGCCCGAAGTCCCACTTCCCCCACTTTATACTCAAGCAGTTAAAATGGTGCTTAATAGCTTGATTTGCATATCATAGATTTCTTAACGAAGAGTGACACTTCTTATGCAGGTATGTAAAGTTGTCCTAGAGAGCTGAAAGTTTGCACAGTGCACCTACATCTGAAGTTAAATCTCCCCTGCAAATTTCATTCCGACCACTTGAGTAGTTCAGAAGTTCGACCTCTAGCCAGTGTCCCCCTTAAGAATTTTGCAGCCTCGAGGCACAAATGCTCTACGTCGCCTATTACAACATCGGTGGTGGGAAGAGCTCATAACGACGATCGCAGTAAGAAATTGACCAGTCCTGCGTTAACCTGCAGTACAGTCAAAGCGATAGCTACAACAAGCCACGGTGAAGTCGTTCGGCATCGGAGTCGCATTCACGGGCGCGTGAACAAAAGCGTTCGGAACGAAATATGCATCTGACCATTTTGTTTTGAATGCTCGTTTCCTTTTGTTCCGGAGCATGCGAATGCGCGTCTCCCGGCATAAGCTTTTAGGACTGACAGTGCTACAATCGCATTTTGTAAACGGCTATTTCTTTTTTTCCAGAGAGCACGTGCTGAGGGAATCGGCTACTACCAAAACCTTAAGCTACTATAGAGCGGGTCGTTGGCGCTGTGGTGTAGCTCAGTGGTAAAGCGTCTGCTTTGGACGCAGCGGACCCAGGTTCGATTCCCGCAGGCAGCGGGCAATCTTTTTTGAGGATTTGGCAACATAGACGACGAACAGCCGACGTTGCCGACTACAACATCCACGACGACAACTTCAACATCAACGAACGTCATTTCCAGTGGTGGGAAAAGCTCGTAACGGCTATCGCTGTAAAAAAAAGGCGCCTGCCCCAGCTATTTATATACCCACCGCTTATTTGACGACTTGCAGCATCCCGCAGTTGCGACCAGACAAGCGGAAAGGCCGAGACGAAGATGCAGTGAATGTGCTGGTCGGAAATACATTCCGGGCACCATGCAGTCTCCAGAGCTGTCACACTTCTAAGCAGCCTACGATATTCCAAAATAAGTTCTAGGTGTGTGCGAATACTCGAATATGCGAATTCGAATCCAATAGGAAGTCTCCGAATAATTCGATTCGCGAATCGAATTCCTAGTATTCGGTCACTCGAATATTCGATATGTTCGGACAAAGACGCGCGGTCGGCGCGGGGCTGACAAAAAAGCCGTTTTTCTCCCGATGTAAGCACCGTGATGTTAGACAGACCATGCGAGAAACACATCTTGGTCCTACCATTCCACAAAAATGTAACGCGCAGGTTAGATAAAAAGAACCAATGAACGACACTAACTTTATATCACGCAGATTTACTCACGATCGTGACACAATCCACCCTTGAATCACAACCGAAACATCTTGTTTACGCAGCTTCAGAGAGGAATTGTTGGGAAACCGGAATTCCGCGCCATGCCCAATTCTTTTCACGAGTAAAGCTTTTCGTTTCAAATTGAAGCGCCGATGTAAAACACGCTTGCCGCACTCACAGAAATCGGCGACTGCACGATCACAGAAAGAAAACCACGTTAACCACGCCGATGAAACCAGCCGAGTTATCACCGTCGTTCTTTTGAAACCGCAAGCCGCAAATTCCGATTCGGAACGAAGCGAGACGGAAAAATAGTGTGCCTATATTTGAGAGGGTTTCCAACCGTTCGATAGCCGCGTTTGAATTACGAACTGCGAGAAGGTAACGAAAAGACGAACGCGTCGATCGCCTGCTCTGCGCTCGCCTTCTTCCTACGCAGCAATACAACACATGCGCACTTACGAGTCACGACCAATCTGCGCAGGAGCCGTCTCCGTGGTTTCAGTTTACGCTTGCTCCCTCTTTTAAATCTAGGCTCTCTAATGGCCCATTCACACTGGAAGCGGATCCGCGTTCGCGAAGCGTTTGCGGATGCGGCTCGCGAGCGACCCCGTTCAGACACACCCAGAGGCGGTTGGCGGTTGGCGAGAGGCGGTTGGAGGTTTCTCGGCGATAACGCGTGATCTTTTGAGAGTTGCGTTTGGCAACCTTGTTTTACAATCCAAAATCCACTTTAATCCACGATCCAAAGCCAAAAGTTTGCTATTTTGGCACCCGGAAATACCCGGAAAATTTTTCTTCGGGATGTTCGCACGCATCACGAGTTCGGGCAGCGAAAGAAGAGACATGGACCCGCAAAACTCGCCTGTGCTTCCCTCGACTTCGCCCGCAAGAAAAGCCCAGCTAGGCGCGCCTTGCTGACTCAGAACAGGATGCCCCGACTTTTTCTTCGAAGTGGACCCTTCCCGCATGAATAGCTGACCTTCTTTTCGGGAAAGAGGGCCAGTGTTCTCCCTCGTTGTTCGCTCTTATCATTTTCGAAGTTGTGAACGGTGGGGTGGACCCAGAGCCTTCGGTGGACCGTGGTGTGGGGAATGTGTTCGGTGCTAGCCGGTCGTAGCTTCGTTGGTGGCGGACTCTCCTCTCGTCTCTCGAACGTCGATCGAGTCTACTGTTTGTTTGACATTAAGCTCAAATAAACGCCGTATGGATACCTCTGCATCGTCTGGTACGTACACTTTATTTCTTGAGTATGTTCCTTTTATTTCTTTTGGTAGTAGTACTCGTTACGGGTCGAGCTAGCACAGGTACCCTGCCCGCTCCGCGGTGTTGCGTTGGATAAGCAATCGGGCTCACGACGTCTCTATCGGCCTTCGTGGTGATCATGCACGGTGTTGAATGCTTTCAATAGTTCACGCGATTATCTTGTTGGGTACAAAAGCTGACATTTCGGTCGATCAGGGGCGGGTTCCGACGTTCTACGGGCAGAGACTACCAAGGCAGCGAGCTTCGGGCTGTGGCACCCGGAATAATAAACAAACTCTTACCCGAACCAAATCACCGGTGCGAAGCCCGTTAATATTACGAGTCAAATCTTTTCGCGGCGGATTCAAGTGACGGACGTGAACATCGCGTTTCTCCGTTGATTTGTCTCCTGTAACGCTAGGACTACAGCGCCTTAGACGCCTCGCCAGCGACAGGTGCCATCTTGTTTTGAAAGACACTGACGTCACGTCAGCGTCGCGTTCCGATTGGTTGCCGCTTTGCGGTTCGTGAAAGCGGTTGGGAGAAATCGGTCCCGAAGCGGTTGGCAGAAACGCGCTCAAACCGCTCGATCTCAGCCGCTTTGCGGTTGAGAACGCGCGGATCCGCTTGGCGAACGCGGATCCGCTTCCAGTGTGAACGCGCCATAAAGCAAGATAGAAAGATGGAAAAATGGATGCATAGCGGCAGTTGGATGGTGACTTGCGCCACCTAACCACATTTTGTTTTTTTACTTCGGATTATATTGTTTAAGCCTGTTTACTCAGATTTAACACCTATCTGTTTATCTATGTAAAATACAATCCCGGGTGCCTTTTTTTTTTTCTTCTTAAAATGGAGACTAAATATCGCCAAATGGCCCTTTTCTGAGATATACAAATATTTTTTAAAAAAGTCGCGGTGTTAGGCTGTGCTTTTAACGAGAAAAAAAAAGCACGCGTGGCTGTAACTTTGTGTTGTTTTTTTTGTGACGTTTAGGGTAGATAGATTATGTTTGCGCCATAAAATTGGATCTTGAGTGCCCAACGTCCAACAGCAACTGCTTTTTTTTATTTATTTTTTTACCAGAACTTTTTTACATTTTAGCTTTTGTTCAGCACAAGATGCATATTCTGCACCAGGCGCATACACTGCACATATAATAATCTCATTCGCAGCACACTTTGAAAGATTCCTACAAATAAAACCACTATTCGATATTCGGCTTTTTTTTCTTGATTCGATTCGGTATTCGATTCGAAAACTACTATTCGGTATTCGCACAACCCTAAAAATAACCTTATCTGGAGGCAATGCAATGGCTATTTCCAGAAGCCACGTGCAGCAAAACACCAAGAGCGAACCGAGGTGCCGCCTCCAACTCACTTTTTCATCTGCTCCATGCGTGCTTGGAGGCGCTTGTGGGCAGGACTGACCCTCCAGGCGGTCTTGATGTGCTCGTCGCGCTTCTTCTTCACAATGTCCCTGAGCAGAGTCTGCAGCTTGTCGTACTCCTCGTCCCAGGCGTTGAACACCTCCAGGCACGCCGACATCACCGCCTCAAAGCGGTCGTAGGGCGCGTGCATCAGGCGACGCGTGCCCAGCACCTGACGGGAGAAGACGCCAAAACGAGGCACCGAGGCGTTCCCAAACCATAAACGCTCCACTACAACGAGCTTCACCAAAACAAAATGTTTTCATTTAATTAGATGCTGCGTTAAAGGGGCGATCCAACTATGTTTGAACATCGGCGAAATAATTGTGGGAGTTTGTCTCGGTCATTTCTAGATCCAAGAACAGAAAACCATTCCCGATTCCATGCACTAGTTTTTATTTTAAGAAGTTTCCGGTGCCTCTCAGCTCGTGCATCGGTGAAAGACTACTTCCGAGTCGCGTGTGCAGTGACATCTCTGGGGGATCATGTCACTTCCAGGTGGGCTCTGTGACCTCTGTTTTTTGGTGCTCCAGCGCTCCCCCTGCATTTCTAAACACCGAGTCAACCGTGTTCTCAATTAACGCGGTGTCATAGCGTGTTGGTCTCTGGCACCACGCACCCCGAGGGGTTCTTCGTGCGGTAGGCGATGAGAGAGGAGATTTGAATTTATGAACAGGGGACTCCGGTTAGGGCATGACAAGACACTGCACCGGGTAGGCATCGCCCATGATCACGGCGGACGATACGATCGTACACGAGAGAACCAAAGTTAAGACTCTTCTTAGCTCCTCGAACAAACCAAACCGTTAGACATTACTCGAGACGTTGCTGAAGCTCTTTAATCTATGTACAAATATTTACGCAACGTGCACTCTTGGCACAGTACAGGACATCGGCAGACCATTGGGTAGACAAGGCAGTTCGATCATCACTTGCGCGTTGGCTCACGATACTTCTTTTTCTAATCGTTAGTGCGCTCCCACGCATGCAGAAACAAGATGCTGTCTGATATGCAGTACAAACAAACCCGGGAACGACGGGAAGTGTGGCTGTGCAGGGGCGTGGTTTTGTTGACTTCCGGTAGGTGGTGCCACGAGTACTTAATATATTTTAGGGATAATACTAGACTTTTCACGCATTGCTCTATACTCAAAAAACAAGGTTTTTAAAAAAATACCTTTAAATTGAGCACAAAATTGCACAAAACATTAATTTACAAACGACATCCCCTAGAGTATGTCACACAGCATTTCCTGTAACCACCACATGCAACTGCAGATCGGCAAATAGTTGTTTTTTTTTCTTCTCAATTACGCGGCGGAATTGCTGTATTTCGGCGGAAGGATGCATGTTTGCGTTTAATTGTGGAACGATAAGCAATATAAAAAATACAAACGGTAAATTCTTTCAACCTTAAAATCGTTGCACTGCCCCTTTAACTTCCACTACACTGAAATACTGCCACCTCAATGTACACTTCTCGGTGCAGCGGGGCTGTGCTGTGGAAAGGCCATCAGTTTGAAAGCCATCGGCTAAAAAGTTTGACCTACCTTGCTCGTCCTCCACGAAACAGTTGGCACCATTACTACCGCCCTATCTACTTCGGTCCGGCACATTCTTCTTTCATTGTTGCAATATTGAAATTCTTTATACCATTAATTGTCACCCATACCAATTGCATACACCGTGAGGCATATGTAAATGCCTCCTAGCTTATCAGGAACGCTATCTCGCACACACAACAGGCGAGACGCGCAAGTGCTCGCTCTTAAAATCTAAAAATGTTGGTGCCACATTCGTACTGTCCCAGAATTAAAGGACTCGGAAAGAATCCGGATGTATCCCAAGAGAAACCGATTTCTACGTGCAAGCAGTCAGAGTTTGGCCCTTCTTGCAGATTGCCAAGCATTTGTCGGAAAAAGGTTTATTTAATCTAGCCCATTGGCATCGGGGATTCTAAGTATTTTCCATAAGGCCCTACAGAATATTCCATCTCAATTTTCCCCATTACGAGAATCCACTCCCAACATTCTGACCGCCCTGCAAAAGCATGCACAATCTCGACAAAGTGCAAACGGGCTGCAAGAATGTTGCTCAAAGCTGCCATCGACACGGGGGAGAGTGGTCTCGGTAAAGAGGGAGGCACCTTGAGCAGCTGTCCCATCAGGTCCCTGGAAATGGCCTCCACCAGACGCAGTGCACGCTGGATTGGGTACTTGGTGGAACGGATCTTGCGCAGGTGGGAGAAGATCCCGTGGAGCGCCAGCCGGATGCGATCCAGCTCCGTGGCCGCCAGCAGGTCGTTGAGGGGAAGTCCTGTTGCACAGATACCAGAGAAGTGGTTTGCCTCACGACACAATGCCACAGACACCGACGGCTCAAGAAATGCGGGGCATGGCGAGTCCCAAGCACCTCGTCACCGCCAACGAAACTGCGCCACTAGCCCTATAAGAATGCCCATGAATGAATCGCGAGGCCTCTGTCTGGTCAGGAAGCGCCAAAAGTGGAATTTTTCAAGCCACGACTTATATAAACAAAATCCCGACGTTTCGGGACTATTTCATTTTCTCGTTCACGGGCAGGTCAATGGCTACGTTTACATGGATGCAACAGTAGCGCGTCAAATTGATAGGGAACCAATCGCACGCACCCAGTCCTTCTGCTTCTTCCTCCTCTACCAAATCACAATCGTCACATGCGCTATAGGTCAGTACATGCGTCGCTGCACCGACCGAAGACTCGCATGTAAACGAGGAACCGAACTGGTCCCAAAGTGTCAGGATTCTGTTCATTAAATTTACAATTAAAGCTACTTAAACCTAGAATGCGAGTCATTTCTGTACGGCTTACTTAGGCGGAGTGGACCCCGCACCCAGTGCGCCAGGACGTACCTTCATGAGCGGGTTGTAGTCGTTGACGGTGGACAGGGCCTGCTTGAGGCCTGTGTCGGTGTCGAAGGAGACCGTGGCGTGGAAGCGCTTGCCCTTCTTGAGGATGTCCAGGGTGAGGGCCACCTCCAGACTCTCCCGCTTCTCCTGGATGCGCAGCAGGGCTCGCTCCAGGTTCAGCCAGAAGCTGATCTCCTGCAGGGCCGTGCCGGACGACGGGTCCCGGTCCAGCTTCGTCACCTGCAGGGCATGGACGTGGAGCGGTGAGGACGCCCAGGAACCCTTGACGTGCAGAGAGGCATCCCCCTCCAACCGTGTCTCGAACGGGTCACAAAGCGGGCTAATTTGGAAGGTGCTCTTGAAGTATATTCCAAGTTTGTAATACCACATTTTCAGGACTATAGTCTGCGGACTGATAGACCGTTCCATTAGGGTCATAGCAGAGAGGGTAATAGAGAGAAAAAATGCCCTCCCCCTCTCACCCGCATGTCGTCTGCTCCTTCGAGGGGGCAGTACCTAACATCCGGCTGGCGTGCAAACTCTGTTTAAAATCGTGTCATTTTGCAAATTTTCAGCGCAGATTTTGGTATGCCAGTTATCGTGTAAATACTATGCTTAGCTAAAAAGACTAACAGGGTCCAATTGCACTGTTACCTGCATGTAAATAAAAAGAAAATAGGGAAAACTGTCAGATTGGCCGGTCTCTCCAGCGAAAAGTAAATCCGGTTGCTGTACCTTTTTTACTATACAAAGTTCGTACTGGTGTAGGCCTTTAGCGACCATGAGTGGAAGTCTGAAATAATAAATAAAAACGTGCTCTCCTGCCGCAATACACGCAGTAGTTGAGGGTAGTACTGCCGGCTGACTCAAGTGCTATTTAAGTAACGGAAAAAAGATATGCTATTTGGTCATTTACCGAAATAGAACAACAGAGAGCTATAGGCTGATTTTGGAGTAGCCACAACTATTCTAAGAACGCGAACCACTTCACAACGGCAGCCACGAGCGAGAGTTCGATGTTCCGTACAGCCCACCGCTACAGCCCAAAGATGGAGAATGGCAACCTCCCGGTTTGTCGTCTGCTAGCGGAGTCGGGCACGTGCCCTCTCTCTCGTTTTACCCCGCCGAACCCGCTGAATTTCCCGGATGTATGGAGAGGGCGCTGCTGTCGAACAAAATGGTGCCGCCCAGAGAGCGCTAAATGGAATGGTCTATA
>JAZHYW010067564.1:0-13396 GCA_037355805.1 Ixodes ricinus | reverse complement strand
CATAGTTGCCAGCTGTAATATCGTCACACTAATTGTGGCACCATCTCATAGAGATTAACCAAACTTATCAAACGACCCTCGTATGTCTAGCGCCAGCATCAACATGCTGTGGGTGCCTTCAACGGCGTTTTTCTTACGGTGATGACATCTGCCCATTTTGTTTCGAATGCTTACGTTTCTCGTTTGTTCCGGAGCACACGAAAGCGTGTCTTCCCACACGAGCTCTTGGCATCGAGAGTGCTACGGTGGCATATTGTTATCGGCTATTTCTTTGTAATGTTCCAGAGAGTGTGCACTGTTGGCATTGGGTGCTACAAAGAATGGCATCGCCCTAAACAGGATATTGAGGCATCCTAGCCGGCAAATCCTGGTGCCCGCGTGATCATCTGTCGGTGACTCACATCAGTCACGCGTTATGGTGGGAGCAAAAAATGGGAGAGGGGCGCGTCCAAAATATCGCTAGGGGAAGGATCGGCACAGCCATCCCTCCCCTAGCTGTCTCGTGCAAATGAGCGGAGTGTCCTCTATTCTCCCTGGTAATGTATTGAGTACAGGGTTGGCCGAGATGGCTCGTAGAGTCCTTTGCAGTCGGACGTAAGGTGAAATGCAGTGTATAGCACCTTGGCTGCAGCCTGGATGCCCAGACAGGTCGAGGCTAGCTAACAAAATGGTGGCTCACCTTGGGCTCTCCTAAACGTCGTAGAGGGACTGACGATCCCAGCGGAGGATAGTCCATCAGGTTGTTCACACTGTCGGCGGCTCTCGGACTCCAAGCACTGCGGTTCTTTCGAGCCCGAAGACTCGCGAGACCCGCCGGAAGGTTCCCGAGCACCCTTGGAATCCGACGCTTCCCGGCAACTGTCGGGAGGCTCCCGCATTCCGACGTCGGACCTCCCGACAGACTTTGCGTCTGTGCCGTCCTCCGCACCTGCTTCCTGCCTGGCCCAAGGCTGCCTGTCCGTGCGCCTCCGTCCCCTCTGCTCGGCCTTGATCACGTTGCGTGCCAGGGTGCTGTGCTGCCCCTCTTTCCTCCCCGTGCTCATTCTGACCCCTCTGCCAACGCCGGCATTCTTCTGCGGCAGAACCTCCTCTGCGGCAACCTTTTCGTCGGCCCGTTGCTCCGCTGTCTCGGGGCCCAAAGACGACGGAGGTAACTGGCGCTTGTCCGCGCCGCCGTCGTGAGGTTTCCTGCGCAGTCGGCGAGCAGACGACGAGTTTCCTCTTCGCGATGGCGCCGTCGCGTCTGCCTCGCCGCCCAAAGCCCCCATTGGAAGTGCGTTGCGGTTAACAGTTTCGGCGACGGCGGCTGCCGTGCGAGCTCCCTCTGCGGGCTGCATCCTTCCTCCGCTGGGACTCCGGCGGTCTGCCAACGTGCTCCTCCGGCACCGCAGATGGTGCACTGCTCGCCAGGAGCTTTTTACTGCTGCTGTGCTGTAGTGCCGTTGAGTAGCTCACGCCCAAATGTTCGCCGATGGGCGCCGGGCGGTTCTCCATGGACAGCGAAGGGAACTCCGCATTGTTGGCCAAGTCTGGACTAGCCGTGGACACGTCCGAGTTAATCGCCTTCCCGGTAACCTTGGTCCCCTGGCCGTCGGACAGCACCGACGGATCGGATGACAGCACACCTTGGAGAGAGCCAAAGTATGCGACGGAGAGGAGGTTAGGAGTTTGGTGGACGAGGTAGTGAAAATGTTAAGACGACGCAAGTCTGCATAGTTGGACAAAGAACAGTAGAAAAATTTCTATCTATCTAGCTTGCAGGGAGGAAGGAGAGCAATATCTTTAGCACACTTTTTTCTCACCAAACGCACCATATAAAATAATTTCTTTAGTAAATGTATTCATTCTTACCCCGGTCATTACCTTGTAACATGCATGAACAATAAATATATCGAATTTTGAGAAATTTATTGTCAGTGCAGCTTTGATTCTTGTACAGCAGGCACAATAAAGAAAATAAATGAAAGCACAAACTCCATAACAAAAAGGATAAAGAAACAACACAGCAGGAAGATGCCCTTTGTCAGCTGACAGAACGACAGAAATGCAGCGCAAGTTGTCTGCCTTGTGCCCTTTCCAAAGCCTTGTTAAAGGGATACTGAATCGAAACTTAAAATATACTTCTCACATTCAGAAATTAGTTAAACATGATCAACTCTATCTGCTAATGACCATTGCACGCTTATATTTTGAACAGATGGATATATTTTTCATTCGAAAGTACCCGAATTCTGAGTGCGCTCTTTGATCAGCCATTGGAGAGCGCGGTGCATCACGGTAGTGACGTCAACTGGCACAGCACTGGCAAAGCTGCTTGGGGGCTGGTGTGGTTATGAGCTCCAGTACTTGGTGTCGTCAATGCCTTACAACCGGGAAGTATTAGTTGCCCCTTCCCGCACCCCCGCAGGAGTTGAATAGGCTGGGAGAGAAGGAATTCCGGTTTGACAGGGCTCGGGCGCACGCAGCTTGCTGCCACTCTTCTGCAGGGCGGCACTGCTTTTAAGTTTAGAGTGACGTAACAACATTTGGCTTATTCCTTTTAAATATTGTTTTGGTGTCCTTTCGAGCAAAATATCGGTGTCTACATCGTGTGGCCAGAAAGTGGTTGATACTGAGACAATAAAGTAGGCGCTAGAATTTTGTTGCAGTATCCCTATAAGACCCAGACTGTCGATGCTGACTGTAGGATATTTAGAGATGCCAATATCGCTCTGTAATTGTCTGTTATCTAGAATTTTTCTCCCAGATCTTTAACCCCCCCCCCCCCCCCCCCCCCCCCCAAAGAAAACTTAATAGACTTCGTTTTTTCGTGTTTTTTTTTCCTCGTTAGAAGCACATATTTTCGTACCAATATCTCCCGGAGACTGTTGTTCCCTGCGTCGATTTGTCTTGGGTTTCTTCTTGGCCTTGCGGACACCCTGGGTCGTTTTCTGCCGAAAAAACACACCACATTGGAGACAAAAAAACAACGCAACTAATCTCCTAAAATGGAAAAAAAGAAAAAAGCCCTTACGGAATGTGTTTCATCAGGTAGGCTCGCTTCCACGGGAGCTGGCGCCTGATAAATACAAGGGTACGGCACCGTGTAGAACGGCAGCGTCGGCACGTACGATGCATAGTAACCGGACGGGATTTGTCTGCGTA
Source organism: Ixodes ricinus (assembly GCA_037355805.1). Classification (NCBI taxonomy): domain Eukaryota; kingdom Metazoa; phylum Arthropoda; class Arachnida; order Ixodida; family Ixodidae; genus Ixodes; species Ixodes ricinus. Next base: position 10,252 of record JAZHYW010067564.1, on the reverse strand, counting down.
AAAAACCCAACATCAAAACGTAAAAAAAAAAGCATCGAAAGTTTTTTTTTAAGAAAGCAGCTGTATGCGGGAGATACTGACGCGACGTAGAGCGTTTGGAGGGTCTCCGTTGGCGGCACGTACGCCAGTTCCCCGCCGCCGACTGCTGCTGCTGGCGGCGCTTCGACGCTGCCACCGCCGAAGTTTCTGGGCACGAAGGGAGAGGCGTCCGCCGACAAGGTCGATTTCTGCAGGAAGAGATCGGCCAAATCGTGAGGAATCGCGCCTCCAGGAAGGAACACGCCGCCGTTCCGACGGGGCACCACTTACGACGGTCTCGGACATGTCGTCGTCGGCGTTAAACAAAAACGATGCCAGCGGATTACGCCAGATAGCGGTTAGTGAGTCATATCAGTCAGCGTTTTAAGCGATAAGTGGCGACCTATTAGTGGACGTGGAGAAAATAAGATGTTTATAAACACGAGTTATGCACAGTAACAAGAGGCAGCCATCATGAAGCAGCGGCGATAAAGCCCATGATGCTGTTCGAGAGCAACGGAAACGGAAGCACGAACGGAAGTTCCGATAGAAAATGGATAGATAGACCAATAAACTCGCGGATCGGTTCATAATGTCACGTGGTAATACCCGCTGACCCCGCTGACGTAAAGACAGGTTACTTTTAGTGAAAAAATTGTAAGGGTGCAGGCGAGCTGGTGGAAGTTAACCATAGTTTTGTTTAACCCGAGACTGAGGTATTTCGGAAAAGGGACGAAAAATGCATACGATGGAATAAAATCCTTAGCTGTGTTTGAGACGTCGCCTCCTTGTGGCCTCTTTTCTTCTCGTCCCTTTTCCGAAATACGCCAGTCTCGGGTTAAACAACACCAGGGTAACACTGGTGGCTGATTCGCCAGTTGAACCTATGAGTTCAACAACGTTGGTTCAACCTCTAGCGTACATTAAATAACTCTACGGTGCATGCCACCCACCCACCCACCAAACTTAATATTAGCCAATCTTTTTTCTGTCATCAAATACTGATTATTTAAATGTTTAATGAATATTAAGAACACTGGGTAGATAGCGCAACTGGCCACAGGGGTTTGACAAGCTCGGCGGCTCGGGCTCGGCCAGAGCCGTATATGGGCTCGGCCACGGCCGCCACGGCTTTTTGGCTGCACCTTGGGCCCCCTTGGTAGTGATGCAAAACTATCGATAAATCGACTATCGATACTATCGATAGTTTTTCCAAAACTATCGATAGTGTCGCAGAACTATCGATAGTCGACTATCGATAGTACTATCGATAGTTTTTCGATAGTCGACTATCGATAGTACTATCGATAGTGTTTCGATGGTCGACTATCGATAGTACTATCGATAGTTTTCGATAGTCGACTATCGATAGTACTATCGATAGTGTTTCGATGGTCGACTATCGATAGTACTATCGATAGTTTTTCGATAGTCGACTATCGATAGTACTATCGATAGTTTTTCGATAGTCGACTATCGATAGTACTATCGATAGTTGACTATCGATAGTTTTTCGATAGTTTTTTGATAGTCGGCTATCAATAGTTTTTCAATAGTCGACTATCGATAGTACTATCGATAATCCTAGATAGTTTTTCGATAGTCGACTATCGATAGTTCTGCGACATTATCGATAGTTTTATTACTATCGGTAGTCCGATTTCTGTCGACTATCGATACTATCGATACTACTATAGATAGTTTCGCACCACTAGAGCGAACACAGTTGCCGCACCGCCGCTCGCCTCCCTTCCTCCTCTCTTCGCCCAAACTCCCGTCTTCGGCATTACTGAAAGCTGAACCAAAGTTGGGAGCGCTTGGGCTAGTTGGGTATCCCATTTGAAAAAATAAAGCGAGAAAGAGAGAAGAGGGAGCGACGCAAACTACTAGTGTCGCAAAACTATCGATAGTAAACCGTCGACATGCAGTACTATCGATAGGTTTACGATAGTCGACTAACGATAGTACTATCGATAGTTTTTCGATAGTCGACTATCGATAGTTTTTCGATAGTCGACTATCGATAGTACTATCGATAGTTTTTCGATAGTCGACTATCGATAGTACTATCGATAGTCGACTATCGATAGTACTATCGATAGTTTTTTGACTATCGATAGTCAGATTTCTGGCGACTATCGATACTATCGATAGTACTATCGATAGTTTTGCACCACTACCCCTTGGGCATTTTGGGTAGGGGTGTCGCGAACTTTTGTCGAACCGGATTTTCAGGTCGACCTTTCGGGGTTCGACTGGGTCGAACCGTTTCGACGAACCTTCGACCTTTTCACCCAGTGTTTTCACCAGATTCGACCGGTTCGACTTTGTGTACAGTGTGGCCAGACCTTAATACAAGCATGTCTAGGTTTGGAGAACTCTTTTTTTTTTTTAAAGGGATTGTCCGGTTGAAATTGGAAGTACTTAAGTTTTTGCGTTCGTTACGTCGAGGGAGCCTTCATGTACACAAACGTCATTTTTATTTTGATATATGATCTCACGTTATAAATTAAACCTTTCATGAGCGTATGATACGAAACCGCACCCCGAATTTCGCCAGTGTCAATGGCTGACATCCGTAGCTGCTGCGTGACGTCACAAAACGCAAAGGTTTGTCGGATGGTCGTGATAACAAGCGTTGGTCGATGGATGTCTTGTGTTTTGTTTCGAATTATATAGTCTCCTAGGCTCTACCCTACTGAAATACGGTTCTTTAAAATGCAGTTCCCTTTTAGCAGGATATTACTCGAAAACAGCCATAAGCTTCGAGCAAACGTATGCCGTTTCGCGCAAACACAACTGCGACGGTACGCATTTCTGTGGATCCACTGGATCGGTGATGAGGCCGCGGGTCGTTCCCTCAGAGGCGATGTCCGCGGGTCGAAGGCAAACGGCGAATCGTTCAAATGCATGTCATCACTTGACTTGGACGAGCTTGGTGAATCGTAGCCACGATCTATTTACAACTTCTGGTATCGTTTCCAGGTGGTCTAGCTGTTGGTTTCGGTTTCGCTGCATAATCAAATTGATTGATCCGATTTGGGCGAGGAGTGGATGGAAGTAGTTTAATATCGTTGGCACAGCATCACACCCCAGCTTACGAGCCTTCTGTCGGCTCAAAGCTCAGCTCGTAGCCCTCTTCTGTGAGATGACTGCTGCATAAGCGGGATCTCGGTTTTGACGGGAACCCAGTCCCTACGCACGGCGACGGTCCATTATGCTCGTCACTGCGCGTCTCGCGGAAAAGGGCGGAACGTCATGTCTTGGCTCGCATGTGCTGCCCGGTGGTTGTGGCACCCAACCGCGCAACAAAATCTCACCCAACCACGAAACAAGTCGAGCACAACAACAAAAACGAAGCACGCTGAGGCGTTCACTCGCAGGTGTCAGACAAAAATGCTCGCTTTGTGTTGTGTGACGTCAGAGCTCCAATGTTGCCACCGAAAGCAGCGTTTACGCTAGAGTGCGATTGGAGCAGTATAAACAGGTATAAATTCAATTACTCATGCAGACATAGAGATCATACATCATGCAGAGGGTCATATAAAATTCAGATATTGCACGTACGATCCGTCTCCGAGGCAATAACAATGATATTCAATTGTTTTCTCGAATTTTTTTAATAGCTGTCCGAAGCCAACTGGCCAGCCTCCTGTCGCGCATGCGCACACGAGTCGAACCTCAATACAAGGTTCGTCGAAATTTCCACTAAAAGTTCGACAAAGTCGAACCTGGTCGAACTCGTACCTCGGCCGGTTCGCGACACCCGTAATTTTGGGTGCTTTGGTTGGCGCTTTGGGCACTCTGGGCTGCACTGAGCCTGTCCGAGCGGCGATCTCTGTTGTGACTCGTGAGTGGCATTCGAGCATATGATTCGAGTCTTCGAGGAGCTGCCGTCATATCCACTGAAAAAGCGTCATTTTGCGTGCCTCGACGCGTTGAAGCGGCGGTTGCCATGACGGAGGCTGCCGAAGGGACGGCTCCGGTGACCGAGGACGTGGAGCTCGCCGATGTCGGGCTACTCGTAAAGTACCTCAGGCGCGTCGTGCCGGTGCTTCTCGAGGAAGACGATGTCGTCCACCCGTCACTCGAGTCCGCCCTGTCCGACAAGGGAAACCTGGAGATTCTTCGCAAGTTCATTGCCGACCCTCAAACCCGGTCTTTGCTCATCCAACGCTCGTCAAGCAAAGGTGAGTCTGGACCGGGCTAAGCCTAAGGCCCAAGTGACGTGGTCGGCCCTCTTGTCTTTCTTGCTTGTTTTCATTGTGAACCTCTACTTAAAAGTGGTCGAAGGTTCGGCTCCCCGAACGTTCGTACAAATACGTGCCGGATTAGTTTTTGTCATGATACAGATTCCTCTGTGATCGTCTCTCGGCGTCAATGAACGTGGTAGGCGTGGTTGAACCGTCACGCGAGCGATTAGCGCCATTGATTGCTTGCCACGGTCAAGTTTTGGATGAATTGTTTTTTGTCTCTGAGGTGGCGTTGGTATAAATGCTCGCTTGTTAAATACCGGTTGAACTTTTAGGTTCGTGAGATTCGACCCTGTCCCTGCATCAATGTCTGCTTCTGGACACAGCGAGGAAGGAAAAGTGACCAAGTCGGAGTATTAAAATAAAAATAAAAAGTGAACCCCTGAAAATACAAGGCATTGTAATAGACAGGGTACGGGCCGTTCGTCGAAAGGCAATTCGTAATGGGGCAACTCGTTGGGCGATTTGCCACTGGGACTTGTCGAAAAACCGTGGGATTGAACGCAAGATGTGTTGACAGTCTTTAATATACAATTTCAGTTTATTTTGACACGAGCTTCCCAAAGAAAAATTAAATAACAACAATATAATAGCACACGTAAGTACATGAATACACAGCACAAAACTCAATAGCATGCATAGAAACATACCATTTAGTCAAAAGTAAAGTGCCAAAATCAAATCCTGCTCCTCTACTCATTCTGTGCAGCAGGGATCAGTAGGCACTCCAGCACTCAGCAATCCGTTTCTATTGTGCACTGCTCTCGTCACTTTATGGCACACGCAGGCTATACAATTTTGCTACAGATGTCAGTCCTTCCCGGAGACAGCCAGCGCACGTTCTCAGCACATCCTCGTGTCCGGGCAAAGACCCCCAAAAAAGTGCCAGATAAAGAAAACCACAGTTTAAAAGCAATGAAGTGCAAGCTCGCTCATGTGCCCTCTCAACTTGGGAGTCCTCATTCATTCATTTATTGTACCCTTAAGGGCCTTTTTTAAGGGTATCACATAAAAAAAGAGACATACAAAAAATAATTACAGGAGGACACTTAATACGGTTTACGTGAAGGAAGGCGAAAGCATTATAGTCCAGTGGGAGAAAGGTTTTAGAGTAATGTTTATACACATATTAAAGTTTCGGACAATGTATAGGACGACGTCCTAGAGATCGATGCCAAGTATGGCGTCTATGACGATGCTGAGGATGACCTCAAGAACGCGTCTAGGATGACCTCTAAAGCGACGTCTTGGACGACGCCTAGAGGGCAATGTTTAGGATGACGAGGGTGGAGTGTTGGGCAAGTTGGGGATTCATAATTGTTGAAAAGCGCAGCCGGACTAACGGACAGGAAGGAAGACACAGCGCTGTGTCTGTCTTCCTTTCTGTCCGTTGTACTTACTCTTTAACACTCTACGACGACATCTACGACGACCTCTAGGGACGAGCGTCTAGGGACGACCTCAAGGGCGACGTCGAGAATGATGCTTAGTGGACGGCATCTAGGATGGCCTAGAAGACGACTTCTGGGACAACGCCAGAGACGGCGTCGTCCTTGAGCATACGATTGAGCAGCGCGTGCTTGATGACATCTTTTTATAGCCATCTTTCGGGCACAATGCATTGCATTTCCGCATAATGGGACAAGTAAGACTTTTGCCAAAATGCAAAAAAACATAAAAACATCAGGTGTTGCTGCTAACAGTGCTGCATTAAAGGAGCTGTGCAATGATTTTGATGTTGAAAGAATTGGCATCTTCTATTTTTGACATTGTTCACCTTGTCACGAAGGACAGAAAACACACCTCCTTCCTTCGAAATGTTGCGATTCCGCCGCGTAATCGCGAGGCAAAAATTAGAATATTCCCAACCTGCAGCTTCGAGCGGCGGCCGTGAGAAACACGCGGCGTGACGTCAATGGGGGTCTTGTAGAAAGATAGCAAGTTGTGCAAATACCTGCTCGATAAAGGTAACTTTTCTATAAATCTAGTTGTTCCAACATAAATATAAATGCGTCAAAAACCTGGTATCATCGACAAAACTTTTATTATACGGAGTTTTAGTGGCGCCATCTATCCTAGGTCCACAAAACCGTCAGCTCTATCTGCTCCTGCGATCAGCCGCCAAAAGCCGTAGGGGGAGGGGGACAGGGTTGGACGGGTATGGTTGGACCCGGACGAGACTTTCCTCCTTTCACCATATTGTTCACGCTTGCGCCCGCCAGCACATGGTCACGCGATCGCGAGCGGATGAGCTCTCGCTGCTCACTGATGGCTCCAGAGAGAGAGCTTCACCGGAACCCCGCGCGACCCCCATTGACGTCACAGTGCACGTGACTCGGAAGATGGTGAAGGAGTTGAGAGGCGCCGAAAACCTCAACCTTGGTTCATTTTTAAAATAAAAACTAGGACATGCGGGCAAAAGCGGTTTTTTGTTCTCCACTTTAGAAAGGTCGAGACTCCAACTCCCAAATTATTTAAGCAAAGCACTGAAACTGTTGCACAGCTCCTTTAACAAGAAATAATTGCAGAAGAATATGATGTGATTAAACTACAAATATTTGAGCTATTAGTTAAAAAAGGGAAATTATAGCATTGCAAAACAAGAAGGGAGGGGTCATTATTGGTCACTATGTCAGATGGCAGGTCGTTCCAGTCTATGGTCTGCTGAAAAAAAGATTGGTTAAAGTAATTAGCGTAACCGGTGATCTGTGACACATGTCGTGTGTGGCTTAGATGTGATGATGATCTGCCAGGAGAAAGAAGTAGCATTAGGGGAGAATGGTAAACTTTATGAAATAAATTTAGGCGTGTTATTTTACGATGCACATTTAAGAGAGGAAACACTAGTTTTTGGGCAGTGTCATTAAGGATAAATCTTGGAGCACGATTCTGAATGGACCTAAGATGACTAATGAGATAAACCTATGCCTGGGCTCCAAATGGCTGATGTATATTCCAATTTTGGTCGAATATATATGTTTCGTATGCCAGTTTTTGTAGGTGGGAGGGTGCTGCTTTTAGAAATTTGTTCGATGTACCCAAGAGTATGAGAAGCTTCTGCCGTAATAGTTTCAATGTGGTTATTCCAGGTTAGATCACTTGTTAGTGTTGCGCTGAGATATTTATAATAAGGGGCAGAGTCAGTTGGTTCAGAGGCAATAAAATATGAAACGTTATTGGTTATATTTTTTAATGAGGGAAGCGAACCAGTTTGCGTTTCAACATATTTAATGGTTGGTTGGATACGTTTTATTCATATTTAGAAGGGGGTACGACGCGACCGGTTTCATGCCTTGTCGTGAAGGGGAAGGGTATGAGGATGCAGGAATGGGAGAGGGGGTGCGAGGGGGGAGGGGGAGAGGGCTTACAGAAGGCCGGCCAGACCAGCCGTCCTCACGTAAACCAAGAGTGAGTTGAAGACCTGCCTCTTGAAGTCTGTGGGGCCTGTCGGTGCCGTCCAGGCCCTCGAATGTCATTTGTGGTGGTGGACCGAGCTGCGCGAGTGCTATGTCGCTCTCCTTTCGCCTTGCCGGGCACTCCCAGAGCAGGTGGCGCAGGGTGGCGAGATGCGCTGAGGACTGGGTGTTAATGGAAGTATCGGGGATTAGCCCGGCGGTTTGATTGGCTTGAGGTGGCGATGTAGAGGTCGAACTACACCGGTCGCACATTGCATGTTCTGGCGAATGTAGCCCCAAGCGGGCCAGGCGATACGGTGTCCATGCACAGCCGGTTGTGATTCGGCGTAGCCGGACCTCGCCGCCCGCGGGTATCCCCTAGGGTTGGAGGTCGGGCACTCAGGCAGCCGGGTGGACAGGCGCCGCTTGGTTTCGGTGCGCGGGTGCTGTGGTGGTGAAGGGCCAGTGCTAGCGTCGGAGCCAGATGGTGCAATATGCGACCTGTGTAGTTCGACCCTACATCGCCACCTCAAGCCAATCAAACCGCCGGGCTAATCCCCGATACTTCCAAGCCATTTGGAGCACCAGGCATATATTATATCTAACCCCTTAAGTGCCAAATTGTTTTTTCCAAAAGTAACCTAAAAGTGCCATATTTTTTTTTATTTTGAATTGTTATTCCTCTAGTATTACACATAAAATTTGAAAAGTTTATTACGCAAAAATCAGCGGAGGCGAAAAAAATATTTGCCAACTAAAACGAGTGCTGCCATCTATGATCAGTGCCGCAAAACTACTCAAATGAGCCTAGCTCGTCCGTGGAATTGAATTGAGGGCTACCGAAAAACCACTGGACGAGCTCAGCTCGTCCACGGCATTTTTAGCCAGAAAGTGGCTGACGAGCTCAGCTCGTCCAAGGCACTTAAGGGGTTAAATTACTTTGGAGCTCAAGATGGTAATTATGATAATTAATTTTGCAATATAGAACACAGTCATGAACAAAGAAACTGATGCTAGAAATAATTGAGTTAGGTAAATCATTAATAAATTAACATATCTTAACAAATTTTTGTGTACTTTGTGTATAAGAAAATTCGTTGATAAGCACTTTTGTGCTAGTTTTTGCGTCGGTCTAAAATATGTTTATATCTCCCCCCCCACACACACACACACATACATAAAAGAAAAAGGCGCTTGGATAGTTGAAAAAAACAGCGAATGGATTCCGGTCTTAGATATAGGCTGGCAAAGGGCCTGCTATAAAAAAGACCGTGCCGGTCGAAAACCGGGCAGGCGGCAATCCTAATTGTAATGCTCCTAAATTCGGTAAATTGAAATCCAATGACATGGTATCGTTTATTTCGATGAAACTGCGTTCAATGATATGTTCACTTATTCTATAAAACGGCATTCAATGAAATGTCCGGTATCCGTTAGGTGTAAATGAGAAGGAGTGATGGTGCCAGGGCTGTCTTCTGGTAATAGAGCACTGTGTATTAGGTCACCGGTTCAACCTGACTTGAGAACTGCGTGGGCGGATTGGCACTGGGAGCGCTTGAGAACACACCAAATGAGGGAGTGCAGGGGGACATGGGCTGGTCATCTTCTAAGAGCAGCAATTAGTAAATTGAAATTTGAAGAAAGGTTAACTGAAATGGATGATACCCGGGGGACACGGAAAGTATTTTGAGTATTTATAGAAAAGTTTAGACACATAGGAGAAATTATACTTGAAATCTGAAATTCAAGTTTTTACACACAAGTGATGGTGCTCATCAGACTATACTTCGTTTCAGCTTGGGTCCAGACGCAGCCGATGCTACAAGCGCGAGCATGCTGCCCTGAACAGTGCTTGCATTGCACGAGCACGCGTGCTTGGCAGGGACGCTGAAAGCCCGGAGCCTCGCGCTTGTAGCATCGCCTGCGTCTGGACCCAAGCTGAAACGAAGTATAAATCAGTGGAAAGGGGAGTAAAGAAGCAGAAAAAAATGAAAGCCGTTTACAACTCCCTGTAACGCCGATTTAGAGCGCAGCTCTTGAGGAGGAGGAGGGAAGGGTACTAGGGGAAGGGTCAGATGACCTCGGGGGGGGTCACGTGACCTGGGGGATCACGTGACCTCGGGGGAGGGGTGTCACGTGACGATGACGTCATCAGTGACGTCATTAGTGATGATGACGATGCGGATGCCGATGACGTCATCGGCATCCACATCGTCATCGTCATCATCACTGATGACGTCATCAGTGACGTCACTGATGACGTCATCGGCATCCGCATCGTCATCGTCATCATCACTGATGACGTCATCGGCATCCGCATCGTCATCGTCATCATCACTGATGACCTCATCGTCACGTGACCCCCCTCCCCCAGGTCACGTGACCCCCCCCGAGGTCCTCCCGAAGGAACCCGAGGTCCTCCCGAGGTCCTCCCGAAGGAACCCGAGGTCCTCCCGAAGGAACCCGAGGTCCTCCCGAAGGAACCCGAGGTCCTTCGAGGTCCTCCGAAGGAACCCGAGGTCCTTCGGGAGGACCTCGGGTTCCTTCGGGAAAATTTACCCATAATGCACCGCGCGGTTACGCCAA
>JAZHYW010067563.1:0-10653 GCA_037355805.1 Ixodes ricinus | reverse complement strand
TAACCGAGCTAAGGTATTCCATTGAAAATCTAACCTTCAATATCCTAAAAGAGAGCACAACCTCCCGCATATAGCCTCGCACCCCGGCGCACATACGGTCACTGGACGAGACGACGCACTCAGGTAAAACACTTCGCAGACGCGCCTGCATCACTGTGCGCAAAAAGGGATCATTCTGATCTCTCAAGAAAATAAACCTAGACACAATTTGTCGTATAAACAGATGGGATAAACTTAGCCCGCCACTTCTGACTGGTCTAAACAAATTTGTGCGAGTGGTACGTTCCCAACTTGAGCCCCAGATAAAAACGGCAAACACTCTATGTAACCTTTGCACATTGAGACGCGGCATGAACAGGAACTGTAATATATACCAGACTTTCGCTATTAGGAAAAGATTGCATACTGTGGCGCGGGCGAAACTTGACAGATCTCTTCCTTTCCAACTTTCAGCTTTGGCCCTCACCTTTTCTGTTTCTTCATTCCAATATTCCGTACTGTCCCGATAGTGCTCGAGAGGAACCCCGAGATACTTTGTAGGTAAAGTAGTCCATCGAACATTCACAAAAACTTCCGGCATTGAGACCCAATTGCCGTGCCAAAACCCTACGCACTTATCCCAATTGATTAAACTTCCCGTTTTTTTGCAGTAGTCAGTCGCGATATTGGCTACCTCACGGATACTTTCCTGATCGACACAGAAAACTGCGATATCATCCGCATACGCAAGTACTTTTACTTCAGCTGTCTCCAGCTTAAAACCGCGGATTCCTGCACTGCGGATTAGTCTCAAACAAAAGGGTTCCAAATATATTGCAAAAAGTAACGGCGAAAGTGGGCAACCTTGCCTAACAGAAGAGCGGACTGCAATACATTCACTAACATTCCTATTTACTATTATAGACGTAGCACAATTTGCATAAGCCATTTTTAAACCCTCCAAAATAATTGAACCTACATTCACATATTCCAAAATACTGAACAAAATTTGGTGCGATACTCGGTCGAATGCCTTTTCCAGGTCGAGCTGAAGCATTGCAACTCGACCTGCAAAGGCGTCACAGCATTCGAGAACACTCCTAGCGACGTGTACATTGGTGCAAATAGTACGGCCTCTTATGCCGCACGTCTGGTGCGGCCCCACAATATCTCCAATAACACATTGTAGACGTCGAGCCAAAACTTTCATATATATTTTATAATCTACATTGGTTAATGTAATTGGTCTGTATGATGCCACGGACAAACGTTTCACCGGGTCATCGGACTTTGGAATAAGAACCGTGTGCGTTCTAGAAAATGATGACGGCAGCTTATTCTTTACATAAGCCTCAGACAGTACCTCGCGAAGCGCCCTTACAGCATCTCCCTTGAACGCTTTATAAAATTCTGCATTGAGACCGTCCGGTCCCGGCGTCTTGCCAGCATTCAGCTCTTCGATAGCCTTTTCAAGCTCTTCGACACTAATCGGCCCTTCTAAGCTTTCGCGAACCTGCTCTTCTAGCCTAGGCATCATTGACAAAAATTCGCGTTCGAATCCGTCCTCTATCGTCGTTCTTTGCCCCAGAAGATCACGATAAAACTCAACAAAGGCCTTCTCTATCAATGTTTTATCGCTTGTTTTAACGCCATTATACTGTATTTCTTTTATCTCTTTACGCAATGCGTATCGTTTTTCATCGCTTAACGCTCGCTTAGTCGGCATTTCACTAGACCAAAGTTTTTCACTTCGTGCTCGAACGATTGCTCCTCTATATCTTTCAGCGTCGACCGCTTCTAGCTGATTTTTTATTTCTCTTATTTCCTGCCCAAACTCGCCGGGGTTCGCGCTTTCTTCAATTACGAGAGCCTGCAACTTTCGGCGCAGGTAGTTTTCTTTCTTCTTTTAGAGCGCATCTCTTAGGCGCCCGTTTCCGGCTTGAGCGGCGTCGGCGTCGCCGTCGGCGTAACCGCAAGTTGCATGCAACCTAAGTTGTATGCAACTTAAGTTGCATGCTACTTGCGGTTACGCCGACGGCGACGTGGACTTAAGTTGCATGCAACCTGAGTTGCATGCAACCTGAGTTATTTGCAATGCATATTGCAATCTGAGTTTATGCAACCTGAGTTGCATGCAAACTGAAGTTGCTTGCAACGCTAAGTTGCATGCAGCCCGAGGTCTACGTGAGCTCCTCCCCCCCGAGGTCACGTGACCTCGGGTTGCATGCAAATCAGGCTGCAAGCAACTCAGGCTGTATGCAACCTGAGTTGCGTGCAACCTGAGTTGCACGCAACTCGAGCTGCTGTGCCCCACGTGACCCCCAGGTCACGTGACCCCTGACCCGAGGTCACGTGACCCCAGGTCACGTTGTCCCCCAGGTCACGTGGTCCACCAGGTCACGTGATGATGATGACGATGTTGATGCGGATGCCGATGACGTCATCAGTGACGTCACTGATGACGTCATCGGCATCCGCATCGTCATCGTCATCATCACTTGATGACGTCATCAGTGACGTCACTAATGACGTCATCGGCATCCGCATCGTCATCGTCATCATCATTGATGACGTCATCACTGACGTCAAGTGACTCCCCTGAGGCCATGTGGCCCCCTTCCCCCCTTCCCCCGAGGTCACTTGGCGCCCCCGTACCCTCCCCTCCTCCTCCTCAAGAGCTGCGCTCTAATTCGGCGTTAAAGGGAGTTTAAACGGCTTTCACTCTTTTTCTGATAATTAATGCAGCTGCTTCGTTCTATCGCATTTATTTTAACTTCCTCCTTAAACCTTTCCCACTTCACGCCCCACTCTGTTTGCTCATCCACGAAAAACTTTCTGAATGATTCCCTCACTTTCTCTACAAACTCGGTATCTTTTATTAAACTAGCATTAAGCTTCCACAACGCCCAATTCCATTTTGGCATTTTCGCTTTGTTACCCAAGGTGAAAATAACTAACGAGTGATCGCTAAATGACACTGGCTCAACTGTATAGTTGTGACATAACGGAACTATGTCGAGCGAAATATACGCCCTGTCCAGTCTCGCGTGACTATGGCCCTGAAAATGCGTAAATTGCACATTACCCTTAGATCCGAATGCTGCCACGTCCTCTAGAGACTTTTCTGCGATTAACACATTTAAAAGAGAGGCGCTCTGGTCACGAAGGCGTGCTAGATTTGCTCGATCCTCTGGGGCACATACGCAGTTAAAATCGCCTAGTAAAATAGTAATTTTATCACTTTCAATATACGTGCTTATCCGTTCAAAGAACTCTTTACGTTCACTCTCGCGATTCGGTGCATAGATGCAGATCACTCTCCACTCTAGGTTCGAGAAAGAAAAATCACATAATACAAACCGACCTGCACCACAGACCACCACAGCTTTCTCAACGATACCTATAGACTGACGAATAAACAGACAACAACCCCCCGACATCCCGACCGAGTGAGCCACACAGACGTTAAAAAGAGAAAGAAACGGTTTCACCATGCGGTCAGTCTGTTCCCGACTTTCGACTTTAGTTTCTTGGACAGCAACTATATCCAGCTCTTTCTCCGAAAACAGTCTACTTAGCTGGTACTGTCGCCGGGATGCAGCAAGCCCGCGAACATTTATAGTCGCTACATTTAGGGCTCTATCAAGCTTCACGCCCATTCCAGGAATACGAGAACAGGAATTCCGCATGGTGCTTACCAAGCCTTCTATTTGTCGCCTGACCCGCGGGGTACCCTCACGGGGGTGGCTTGGACGGCCTTCTGTTGTCATCGGGAACGTTCGGTTTCACTATAATCCGCGACCTTCTAGCGGGCACCGTCTTGGAAGGCGGCTCCCCCTGGCCTGTCCCGTCTTGGTCCACACCGTCGTTCTCCCGCGACCTTTTCACGGTGGCGGCACTTGGCAATCCCTCGTCCTCCATGGGTTCGGTGCCCTCCTTCTCCTTGTTGACTCCTTCGTTGACTGCCGCCGGGCTCGGCACGGTCTTCGCATCCGACGAAGCCGCCTGCTGGTCTGCAGGCCGCTCTGCGTTGGCAGCGGATCCTTCCCCGTTCCCACTTGACTCAGACTTGCCCTCGGGTGCAGACTCGGGCTTCGCCAACGGCAAGGTGTTGGCGGTCGAGCCCTTAACGGCGTCCTCGGCGTCAGCCTCGTCCATGCGCAGCTCCGAAATCTCGTCGCTACCCGCGGGGTCGCTGCCGCTGCGTACGTACGCTCGCAGTGGGCGCCGTCGTGGCCGACCCGCCGACAGACGTTGCACTTGGGGGCTCGGCAATCCTTTCGGATATGCCCTTTCTTCTCGCACCTCAGGCAGAGTGGAGCCCTGCCCGGGACCACGACGAGAGCAGTCTCACCGGCGACACGAAGTTGGTGCGGTATGTTATCGCAGGTAACACCCCCTTTAGCCGAAGGACTGCAGTGCGCGTCGTAGTGCCGAGGTTCATGCAGCCGTCGACGCGCCACCTCTCTCTGGTCACCTCCAAGACATTTCCGTACGGTGCCAGGGCTGCTTTCACGTCGTCGTCGGCGACGCCGAAGAGCAGCCAGTGCAGTTTGACGCGAACGTCCTGGTGGTCGGGGTCGATGACAATGCACCGGCGGCCCTTCACCACGATTTCGGGCGTGGCGAGCATCTTCCTCTTGCCCTCGGCGCTCTTGAACGTTACCGCCCAGACGTGGTTCATTTGGTAAGCACCGATGGCGGCAACCTCCTGGAGCAGACGCAGACGAACCAGCTCGTCCCGGAATTCTTCGACGCGGTAGGGCCGCCCCTTCACGTCGGCGTGCAAAAAGACAGTGTTTAAAACTACAGACCCGGTTGGCAGTGCAGGCAAAACGACTGAATAATCCTGAGTCACTTCAGCTGACCTGATACCGCGGCCCATCGGGGCCGCTGAAGCCGCTCCAGCGGAGCTCGACATTCCGCGTCCGCACTCTACGGTGGCCGGAAGTGGAATCTCCACTAGACCACGCCGGATCGGAAATACCTGAAAGAAGCGTGCCTTTTATCGGCAGCGGCACATAATACACAAGAAGTTCAAAGAGAGAGGTCTCACCGAGATTTGAACTCGGATTGCTGGATTCAGAGTCCAGAGTGCTAACCGTTACACCATGAGACCCTGCCCTTCCGACGCCGGGAATCGAACCCGGGCCTCCTGGGTGAGAGCCAGGTATCCTAGCCACTAGACCACGCCGGATCGTGAATACCAGAAAGAAGCGTGCCTTTTATCGGCAGCGGCACGTAATACGCGAGAAGTTCAAAAGAGAGGTCTCACCGAGATTTGAACTCGGATTGCTGGATTTACAGTCCAGAGTGCTAACCGTTACACCATGATACCCTGCCCTTCCGACGCCGGGAATCGAACCCGGGCCTCCTGGGTGAGAGCTAGGTATCCTAGCCACTAGCCCTTTCGGCCCTGGTGTCCTATCAAAAGGACATGAAGAAAGCTAAGTATTAAATGAAATCTAAACAGTCTAGAAACCGAAACAGGAACTGAGCCTGTGGCAGCTTATCCCCAATGGCATGGACATCATTTGATTTTTCCTTCTCCTCTTCGAAGCTCCAGTAGTAAACAAACAAAATGGCGGATGGTGAAAACGGCGGCAACGAAGGTGAGCGCATGTTTGTTATTTTTTTTACTCAATAGCTGCTCGAGTGTTAACGATGAAAATTTCGTGCATTGTTCCTAATATATTCAAGGCTGTAGTGGTAGCACAAGGGTTCTTCTGGAGTGAATAGTATGTCCGCGGCTTGTCACGTTGTAAGTGTCCTATAAATAGGACGCCAGGGGGGCTATGTTGCGCTTTTGGACTCCCCAGGAGACTAGGAAGAGGGAAGTGACGTAGGTGTGAATGAACGTATCTCGCATCGCGAAACTCACCGTCATCAGCGACTCCACCAATCAACATCCAAAGAGCGTTGTTGACGTCACTTCCTCTTCCTAGTCTCCTGGGAGTCCAAAAGCGCAACATAGCTCCCCAGGGCTCAATGCGTAACAGAGTTCTGTGGGAGGTTTTGCAACTGTGTGCTTGTTATTTTCTTTTATAGGAGCCGTAATTTTTATTTTTGCCCAAAATATTTTTTGCTCAGGTGGGACAATACCTCCTGGAGTATTCTACTGGGCCAGAAGATCACTACGCCCAAGAAGGCCGCGTCTCGAAGATCCTGATATAATGTTTGCCGCGCTGGGAAATGGCGACATATCCGACGCTGATGATGAAGAAGACGAGACAGATGAAGCCAGCGCAGTTGTCGATGTGGCGGATGACGACTGGGCCAACCCGCAGGAACTGTCCGACTCTTCTGATGAGGATGACCAGCATGAAATGAGAGCCCGAGACCCCGAGCCCTGGTGCAGGAAAGTTTTTGAAAAACCATGTGCTCAATTTCAGCCAGTTTCTGACGAGAACGATGGCTATCTTGGACCTCCTCTCACGCCATATGAGTAATTCTCGAGGTATGTGCCCAAAAGCGTGTTCACTGAGCTAGCCGATAAGACTAACATGTACTCAAGTTGCCATGATGGAAAATCAGTGCTGACAGATGAAGAAGAAATCAAAAAGGCTCATTGCACTTCACTTGGCAATGGGTGTGATACCTTATCCTCGGTTGCGCTTGTATTGAAGCCTTCATTCAAGACCGAACTTTTGTCCTCTGTGAGCATGTCAAGAAACCGCATTGAGAAGCTCAGAAGTTGCCTTCATATTGTCGATGTGAATGGCGACCACAACATAATGACCGTCTCTGGAAAGTGAGGCCACTTCTGAATTCGTTCCAAGAAAGGTGCCGTCAGCTTCCCTTGGAGGAACACCTTTGCGTGGATGAACAAATAAGCTTGATGTCAAGCAGTACGTCAAAGGCAAACCAAACCCTTGGGGCGTGAAGGTATTCATGTTGTGTGGCGCGTCAGGAGTCGTTTATGATTTCCTCGTTTATCAGGGCTCCACAACAGAACTGAGTTCTGAAAACAAACAAACGTTTGGTGTGACAGGTACTATTCAAGAAAGCAGAACGGAAAAGTGCCCTTTGAAGACAAAAAAGCAGCTGAAAAAGGAAGGAGAGGGTCGTCTGACTACCTAGTGAGCAGTGATGGCAAAATCGTAATCACAAGGTGGATGGTTCCGCTATCTTCTCGTTGTTATGTTAGTCCCTGGGTGACGGGTGGAGCGCATAGCGAACGGGCGGCGATTATTAGTAGAGTGACCTTAATAAAGAATCCCACATTAAAAATGGCGCCCAACGTGGGGCCCGTGCGGTATGCCTCAATGCTTGTAGTCGTCCCCAAGGAGTCTCACGGATTCGTTGAGCGGGTCGTTCACTAACGCTAACGATTCCCGTTGAGACAAAGTATGTTGGAATTTCGCGACTTGTTTCACAGCAGAGCTCAGCAGGTGTCTCCTCGAATCGAGTACCTAAAGGGCTCGAAGCACGAGGTTGCGGACGCGCTTTCTCGGGTACCCCAGAATAGTGGTTGTCAGGAGGTGATGCAACCGGGGGAAGACGAACAGCGCGGTTTAGGTGTAAGAAAGTCGTCTTCGGAGGCAGAGGAGAGGCACGGCATGTTCGCTGGAAGGCAGGGTAAGGACTGGCAGGAGGGAAAACAGCCAGGATTCATTGCAGATTTAGGGCTTCGGCTTAGGGTGATGCGGTAGGCAAGTAACCGCTTGTCGAGGCCCGGGGTGCAGCTGGGTTTTTGTCAGTGGGTGTCGGAAAGACTGCGCGAATGGCAGTTGACACCGGGAACACTGGCGGACGAGGTTATCAGCGGGTGTCGGGTAAACTGGCGGAAATTGCGGCTGACACCGGGAACGCTGGCAGGTGAGTTAACGAAGCACTATGATTTGTAACCGCTGGGCCAAGACGGCTAGTTGCTTCGCGTCACTGCAACAACCGACGAAGGGCAGAGTGACGACTCTCCTTGAGGGGGTCGTTCCAAGAAAGCTGCGAAATGATTTAAATGATTCTTTCTCGACTTCAACTCTGGCCGGTCGTGGCAGTGACAGCAAGACTTTTGATAAGCTATGTCGCGTCACGACCTGGCCGATGATGAGGCGGTAGACATTTAGGTGGCTTGCAGCTGTCCGGCTTGCCTTGAGGCGTGAACGGTTTAACGCGGGCTAGCTCGCTGGGCTGCCGCCCCTCCGAGGACGGATCAGTCTCCAGAGCTCGTATACACGTGGACGGAACGGAACGCTGGCGCTTACATTCAGTAGCACATGGTATATGTAGCCATTGCGGAGCGCGGGTATACTATGTGGCGATCCCGCCACAGGCTTTGGATCCCCTCGCTTGCGCAAAAGATGGACTAGGTTTACACCATCGTTACCTGTTCTGAAGGAAACTCACGCTTTGAGCAACGGAGCTAGTGGTTTTGTCGCATCGCTTACTCCGAGGTGAGAAGGGCACCCGAGGTAATGAAGACGCGAGCGTCGTGTCTTACTTCTATTCTTACTCGCCGAGATACAAACGAGGAGGCTTGCCCGGCTCACATCGCTGACTTGAAAGGATACTACCGTTGTCGCGATGGGGAAGACGTATAACATGAGGTTGCGGTAGGACACAAGAAATCCCCTGTTCTTGGCGACCCAGGAGCGAGCTCTGGAATGCGGACTTGCTGAGTTAGCCGCATGGTACACGAACCCGTCGGCAAGCAATTTGGCGGTGGAGGCTATGGCCACTGCCACAATCTGCGGCAGAGTATTTGTTCGTTGTGTGTTGTTTTAACACTTTGTTCTGCGCAGAATGGCTTCTTGGAAAGACGGCCATAGACGGCGTAACCCAGGAAGCCCACCGGGAGGGAAGACGGGCCCATTCGTTTTCCCAAGTGCTCAGGGTGGCTGACAGTTGTTCGGCCTGACGAACGGTTCAGGCGGGCAGTTCTAAGCCCGCTGCGACCTCTAAGCGGAACGGGGCAGGTCCGTCCGCGTCGGCCGGACCAGCTTAGAGCAGGCCCCTGCTGCATCGCGGTGAGTGGGACAGCGAGCGACAGACAGGTCGGCATTGTCTGCCGGCTTCGCTAGCCACCACCACCTACGCCGCTTTCGGACGCTGCAACGTGGCCACTCCGGCAACAGCAACAGCGGCCGCCCATGAAGCCCAGCGGCTCCCTGAGGCCCATGAAGTCCCCCGAAGTCCGGGCCTTGAGGGGGGGAGAGTGTGGGAGCCGAGGGTGAAAGACGAGGCAGAGGGCACGTGACAGGCGGTCGGCGGAGAAGTCACGAGCTGGCGCGAGACAGTGCGAGCTGAGCGAGGCTGGAGCTGGTGCAGGAACGTCGGAGCCGGGCTGCCTGGCCTGGCCCATGGCGAACCCCGGAGCGGTCCACCAGCGAGGTCTGGAGCAAGACCGGTGGAAACGGCGAGCCCTGGCCATCATGACCTGGGCTACGACGATCCCGGGGTGGTTCCGCAGCGAGACTCGGGCATTGATAGCCCGGGACAGCCAGCCTACGCAGCGCTGGCGTGGGAAAGGCGATCCGCAGGCCTGGACACGGACTCCGACTGTGAGCTCTGATCGACGGGCGACAACAAGGGTCGGCGTGCCTGGACTGCCGGTTCTCGACGACGGGCAACCGAGAGGTACAGTAAACCCATTCGCTGTCTTCTCGTTGTTATGTCACTCCCTGGGTGACGATCGGGCGGCGATTATTAGTAGAGGATTCCGCAAAGAACATGCGTTCATGCCCGAAGCGTCCACACTTTTCGCATTTCGGTACGCGACACTGGCGGCGTATGTGTCCGGTGCCTTTACACCGCAGGCAGACGGTGAGCGCCCTGGTACAACCACCAAGACGTTTCCGCCGGCGATCCTCAACTGATGTGGTAGGCGGTCCAGGGGCATGCCTCTCCTTGGGCTTAGGCAAGCCAGCCTAGTCGTCGACTGATGCCCGAGAAGCCATCGGCTCTCCAGACGTCACGGGTGATTCCGTTCACCTTTCCGAAAGGCTCCAGGGCCTTCTCCACGACGTCGTCGCAGACGTGGAAAGGAATCCAATGCAGCTTCAAGCGAACATCCGCGTTGTCGGGGTCATTGATCACACAGCGCTCGCCTTTATGGAAAGCTCCGCCACCTCTACCACACGCCCCTTACATTCTGCCGTCTTCAGAGAGAGCATCCAGACATGGTTCATCTGGTAGCCTCCAAATGCGTCGATGTCGGCCATCACGTCCAGGCGCTCCAACTCTGCCCGGAAATCAGAAATCTTGTACGGTCTTCCAGAGACGTCGCCATGAAGTAGAACGGAGTTCAGCGCAACACTTCTTGAAGGAAGCGGGGCAGAACGACATCGGTAGTCGTCAGTCGAAGCAAAACAGAATTTCCGCGGCCTGAACGGGCCGTTATCACCCTGCTCCTTGGGAGAGCATGATTACACAACCGTAGCTGGCGAGCGCCGGGAGTGGAATGGTCGGTCACCGATCCCCTGCTAGTTGGTCACTGGTGTCAGCTAGTTTTGCAAGCGAGAAAGCATTAAAATTCGGAAGAAGACAACAAATTTGGGAAGTTGGCACGATGACGCCACCAGCGCGTTGACCCGATTACAAAGGAAAGAAGCTGCTATCCTCATAAACTGAACCGACTGGCGATTATTTCTCTGCCCGGTGATAATTGCAGTGGTTTTAGGGGGAAAGAGAAGAAATACTGTGGTGGAAACAAAAAAGGCCGCAAGAGTTTAAGGG
>JAZHYW010067561.1:0-17716 GCA_037355805.1 Ixodes ricinus | reverse complement strand
TACACATGTATTGCTTCACACCGCGCGCGCACGCAACTCCTCCCTCTAGTCTCCTCTCCTTCAAGTGTGAAAAAAAAAATAAACCGCGAGCGGCGAGCGTTCCAAGTTCTCTGCCGCGAGCCGCGACGAAGGCTCGCGTGAGGGGTGCCACTAGGGCAGTCGGTGGCGCCATCTCTCGACGTCAGCACGCAACTGACTCTTTCCTCGGAACCAACACGATGCTCCGCATCACACCATAATTCCCCCCGGGAAGATGGTGTAACTTTTTTTCATTTCATTTCATTTCATTTATTGAACGGTCCGTGAGGGCATTACATAAGGGGGATCATTCATATTATACATTGGAAAAAAAGATACAAAAATAAATACATTCAGGAAAATGTTGGTAAACGGTGAACAACATAAAAGTGCAATTGAAGACTTGATTTAAAGGCGTTTGGGTCTACGATGGTGACGATGGAGGATGGGAGGCTGTTCCAGTCATTGATAGCTTGTGGGAGGAAAGATCGGTTGAAAGCATTTGTAGAGCCAGAGATCCTTTTGATGGTATAGGCATTGTTTAGGCGAGATGATGTTCGATTGGGAGGTGATAATAATGCTGTTTTAGCGTTCAAGACAGTCATAGTAGATTTTGTGAAGGAGGCAGAGCTGAGAGGCGTTCCTACGAAGCTGCAAATAAGAAAGGGTTAGTTGACTTTTTAGGGAAGAGACACTGATGGAGTGTATCGTATGTGGAGAGGATGAAACAAGTGGCCCTGTTTTGAATTGCTTCCAGATGATTGATAAGGTAGCCTTAATGGGGGTTCCAGATGGAGGCAGCATATTCTAATTTAGGTCGGATAAGTGTGTCGTAGTGCCAGTTTGCGGACGGTTGGTGGAGCAGGTCAGAAGGTTACGTCGGAGCACTCCCAGGGTCCTGGAGGTGTCTGCGGAGATGGCTTCAATGTTATTCTTCCATGAAAGGTCGGATGTTAAATTTACACCGAAATATTTGTACGAAGGAACGGTTTCAATGAAATCGGAGCCCAAGTAATATTGGTAGGACAAAACCGTTTTTCTTCTAGTGAAAGATATTAGTTAACATTTAGATTTGTTAAATGGCATCAGCCACTGTTCGCACCATTTATTAATTTTTACTAAATCATCTTGAAGTTGAATGTTGTCATGCACACTTGTTACTTTTGTTATATACGACACAGTCATCTGCAAACAGGCGAATATTTGATGAGATGGTGGCCGGAAGGACATTTAAGAATATTAGAAAAAGTAGGGGCCCCAGTACGAACCCTTGAGGAACACCAGATGGAACGTTTGTTAGCGCAGACTCATGGTAATTTGTAACGGTGTATTGCACGCGGGAAGAAAGAAAGTCACGCATCTATGAGAAGATTAGCGGGTCAAGACGAAGGGATGACAGTTTAGAAAGTTGTCGTTGATGGGGAACATGATCAAAAAGCTTTTCGAAAAATCCAGAAAGATGACGTCAGTCTGAGCCCGACACTCGAGATTAGTATGTAGGTCATGGATGAAGTCGCAAAGCTGCGTCTCACAGGAAAGTCCCTTTCTAAATTCATGCTGCTTTTGAAAAAAAATCGATTAGTTGTTAGGTGACTGATGATTTGCGTATAAAGTATATGCTAAAGAAGTTTAGATGCGAATGAAGAGATATTGGACGATAGTAAGAGACCAAACAGCGACTTCCCAGCTTGAAGACTGTGACAATCCTGCCAACCTTCCAGACAGAAGGGAGGAAGCTTTCAGATAGTGACTGGTCAAAGATTAATTTTAAGAACTCACTCAAGATACTGGTAGTATTTTTTAGAATTTTTGAATTGATGTTGTCGGAACCGGCGGACGATGAGAGTTTTAATTTGGCAATGAGATTTTAAATACCGCTTGCGCTTACACTGATTGGCGGCATGGTTTCGTAAGGTTGCTCGGGGAGACTGGGAACAGTGTTCAAACATCTCCTTAGTAAAAATGGAAGAAAAATATTCGTTAAACACTGTAGGAATGTCACTCTCCGGAATGGGATCACCGTTGTCAGTACGTAGTTGGATGGAAGAGTTGCTGTTCTTTGGTGAAACCAGATTCGAGAACTTCCTCGGGTTACTCCTCAAAATGTACAGTAAGTCATTAAAAATGATTTATTCTTGGCTTGTTTTATGTTCCTGGTGTAGTTTTTAGTGCAGAACTCTAAACATCCCAAGATTGGCTGGTATTTAACCGTTTGGCCTTTGGCAAAAAATATTTTTACTTGTTTCGCAAAGAGAGCGGGGTTTTGTAAACCATGGATTACCTAAATCGGTGCGCACACAAACCGTGGAAACAAACATTTTTACTAGGTGATTCATTTTAGTTTTAAATAATGTCCAGTTTTGTTCTACAGATTTAAGATGAAAATGAACGACGTAATTGTCAAAGAAGATTGCCAACTCGCGGTTTATCGAGATATACTCAGCCCTGTTATAATCGTGAATAATCTTGGAAATGGGATGCTTGGTGAGAGTGGGGAGTGACAAATCAACATGCAGCAGCCTTTGATCACTGAGCCCGTCACAGCACTGGGTACACTTGACAAAGTCCGGTGACGTAGTTAGTATTAAATCGAGAATATTTCCCAAACGAGTTGGTTTATCAACAATCTGTGCAAGGTTCAGAGTAAGGCACATGTCCAGAAAATGTGCGGATGTGGCCTAGCCTGCGGGTGATGGGTTTGACCAATCGATTTGAGGAAAATTAAAATCACCAAATAAAAACATATCAGCTTTTGGAAAACGATCTCATATACCAAGTAAAAAGAGCATAGATCAGTATAGAAGGATGAAGCACAATTTGGTGGCCTGATAACATACGCCCACAATGATCTAATTTGATGGCATACAAACACATATGCAAGTAAATCTAAAGTCATGGTTCGCTAAATAGATATTAAAAAAAGAAGATATAAAACTTTTATTGCGATAAGCCACACCGCCACCCCTCTAGCGATGCCGGTCGTGCCGGAAGACTTTTGTAATCTAAGCCATGCGAAAAAAGCTCCTTATCTTCGATTTCAGGGTTTAACCAAGATTCTGTCAAAATGACTAAATCTGATGAGCTGTCCTCCAGTGCACTGTGAGAACTCGT
This sequence comes from Ixodes ricinus, assembly GCA_037355805.1. Classification (NCBI taxonomy): domain Eukaryota; kingdom Metazoa; phylum Arthropoda; class Arachnida; order Ixodida; family Ixodidae; genus Ixodes; species Ixodes ricinus. The sequence goes on along the minus strand of JAZHYW010067561.1, from coordinate 14,587 downwards.
CGTGTTTTGGCATGAAGCTGCGAATATTAGAATGAAAGTAACAGAAAGGCTTTGTTTTTATCATGCAAGGCAGCATAAGGGGATGACAGTAACGCTTTATTTTTGCCAGAAGCACGTAGCTATGAAAATTCAACAACAGTTTGAGAGTCCGAGTTAAAAATAGAATGCTTGTTGTCTGCATGCAGTTTGTTAAAACGCACTTTAAATGTGCATGTTCATATCCTACCGTATTCAAAAAGTTCGGCACGGGTTGTAGTTGCGTAGAAGACGAGAAAGACTCGAGACGTAGGCAAGAAGGCAAGAAGTACAGTTTAGAGGCTATTTTTACTAGCACAAGCCAAGTCAACTTCTTGGGATGGATCTGGGTGAGAGCTCTGAAATTGGATCTCAACAACTTGTTTGTCGCTCTTCTGAAAACAGAAGAGAGCCTCCAAGACGCTGCTGACTAGGTACGCAGACACGAACTTGGTCGGTGCACGAAGTTCAAGGCTCAACTTCACTTCAAAGAGAATGTCATCCCGAAGTTTATGCGGCCAAGACCACGTACCGTTTGCATTGCGCGAAGCGGCAGAGTCTAACTTGAAGAGACAAGTGGCCAACGGCGTTGACTCCAGTGGAAACAGCGCAGCGGGCCACCCGATCGTCGTTGTCCCTGAAGACCAGTGGATACGTGAGGGTATGCGGAGATTTCAGCGTGACTGTCAATCCTCAGTTGAGCGTCGCGCAGTACCCGCTCCCACGACCCGAGGAACTTTCTCGAAACTCAACGGAGGGCGGCAGTTCTCAAAACTGGATCTGTCGGAGGCATATCTTGAGATGGAGCTCGGAGGAGCAGACAAAGAAGTATCTCGTCATAAACACTCATCAAGAATTGTTCCAGTTTAACCGGATGCCTTCCGACATATCATCAGTGCCTGCCATCTTCCAGCGAACCATGGAACAAGTAACCGCTGGCCTGGGAAGCGTGGCATGCTACCTGGATGATATAATCGTCACCGGAGAAACTGATCAGCAAGCACATCAAGAAATTGGAGCTCGTGTTCCTATGGCTCAAAGACTATGGGTTCACACTAAAGTCTGCCTTGCAGAAAGCTAAGAGAGGGAGGAAAACGAAGGACTGAGACAGTTCTCCCTCGAGTACAGGGTGACACCACAATTTACGACAGGACAACCCTCATGCGAGATGCTAAACAAGCGACACAGCCGAACGACGGGGGATTTGATCAAGTCAGGCCAGTCGTCCGAAGGTTCTTGTGAGCGGGCTCACCAAAGAGCAACTACGACAAGAGAAGTCGCGATTGGACGTTTCAGATAAATCAGAAAGTCTGGATGCAGGATAGGTTGAAGAAGATGCCACTGGATCAAAGCTGTAAGCGTCGTCAGCCAAGAAGCGACGAGTTATGTTTGAAGTAGTGACGGAAAATCACAAGCGACACCGGGTGCACGCAGATCAGATAAAGAAACGAATCTGCGAAGAAGACTGGACCGCATTGTACGTCCCAACGCCGGTAGACAACTTTTGCGCAGTTGAACAAACCGCAAGCAGAAGCAGATGCATCGGACACGACTCTGAAACAATCATGCAGCTGATGCGTCCGAGACCACTGCGGTTCGTCGGTATTCGACCAGACTACGCAAAGCAGCTGATGTCTTCACATTCGCCTGAGGAGGGAGGAATGTAGTAGCGTAGAAGACGAGGAAGACTGGAGACATAGGAGCGTGCTGGGCTCACGTGAATCGAGAGATTCGGATCCTTGCGCGTATGAAGAACGGTCTTCGCAGTGCAGTTCTCGGCCCCAAGTAAAGTGCATTTATCCTGCCATACGGGTCCGTGTCCACCCGTCTACAGCAGGTAATGCCCCGAATAAGAAAAGTAGTCACATCTCCCTCTCCTCTGACGCGCACACCTTGAGCCAGAGCGCAGTCAAAGGCCGAAAGACACGCAAATAAATACACACAGGCTAAAAACGCACTGTCACGGTCTACCAGCCTTGAAGGATGTACTCAAAGATGATGAAAGCCATGACGTTGCACAGTCAGCGTTATTTGGTTGGCGACATAAGCTCATAGCATGCACTGCACTCCTACAGCATAGGCATTCCTTCTCCCTCCTCGTCCCTCATGCACAATGCGAAACCATTAACTGTCTCATGGAGCGAGCTAACGTCATCAGTTTGAAGCGCAAAACGGCTACTAGTCTCCGCGATCGCCTTCGGTTTCATTGGCTGGCGAGCGTCGACGGGCTCCCATAGGCCGCTGGGCCACAACCTCCGAGATCCCGAAGTGCGCGCGCTTTACTCCGTTTCACCTTACGTTGGACCCCGAGCCAAAGCTACGGACCGCCGGGAGCCAATTCAAGCGCATGTTTAGGAAGTGACGTCAGCTTGCTCCTCAAGCGCGTATCAGTGCGCGGGTTGCAATGGCGCTGGCAGGAAGGCTTAGGTGGGCTCACTGAGGGTGAACCGATCTCATCTGGTGTTTTCAATTAGCATACCTGACTTTGTGTACTGCTCTTCGCTTATTACGGAACGCTGGAGCATTCTGGAGTTGTGAGTTCGACGCGCGACGGTTTCGTCGCCTTTCTGTGTGGGATAGGCTTACACGGATAGCTTTACCCGTCGAGCAGAAGCAGGGTCCGCATAAGCCTTTCGCTTTATTTGTAGGGAACACAGAAACCCATACACGTTTTAAGTCACTCAACAATTCAGGTAAACCGTAGCAATCGAACCTTGACTTTAACTGAAACGCTCTTGCTTGCTTGTAGTGCGCTGCACGCTCCTGCTCGCATGCAGAACGCGCAGGACAGGGTTTTATATATCGGTAAATAAAAGTGGAAGAGCAAGCAAAATGACAGTGTTTTAATTCGTAGCTTTTGCTGCAAAACCGTGCGTGCGTTTCACAAGAACCAACGTGACTGCCACGACGTGAGGGGGAACGTCCATCAACACTAGCTCTCGGAGAGCGAGTGACGAACCACGCACGGCGGTATGAAGCTGTTTTGTTTCTTTTCTCCAATTCCGCTAAAACCATTCGGCATCGAATAATAAACTCCGCCTCACGGCGCAACCAGACATGTTGTCAACGGATGTTTTCTTTTCCATTCACTACGATGGCACACCAGCTCGTCCGTCGTGATCCCGGTGATCACAGCCTTCTGAATCCACGGAACGTTTTCGAGACTGCCACGAACGTGCGAATTCGGACCTAGTGATGTGGGCCCCAATTATTTCAACTGGAACCCTGGGAAGTCCGGAAACATCTCTAAAAAGTGTGTAACCCTGAACCCGAATTTAATGTTGCTCGCATTCCGTAAGCAGTCAAGATGTTGTGGAGGTTGACTCGAGCAGAAATGGTATATATTTTAGTTCTCAGTGTAAACAGTAAAACCTATCAAAAGAGATCAGGTTGCTGTAGGATATAACAAAAACAATTTTAATGAAAGGTTCATTCACAAACAAGCCCAAAAGCAAAGTAAAATATACGTTAGTGAAGTCTGCCAGTGCGACGCGACACTGGTTAATCTTGTAGGCAAGAAATTTTATTTTGGTGCAGTACGACTGCACCTCACAGCAGTGGTACATGACCGCACACCTGTGTGATGTTCATCCCGATGATAAAATATTTTCTTTATTTGGCTCTGGAGAGGCGCCGCATCGTCGAAAGGCAAACGCCCGCACCATGAAGACTCGCAGTGTTGCGTCTAATGAACATAATAATGCAATGTATAAAAAAAATGGGTTAGGTGTATGTTTATACAGCCTAGAACTTCGTCTGCCTCAACGAACGACGAGTCTCTCAGCTGTAGATGAGAAATTTAGCCAGTGCAGTACAAACCGCTAGCATGGGGTCATTCAACGCGGTATCACGCAGTAGTGATACACGACTGCACACCGGTACGATGCTCATCCAGATCGAAACGACGTAGGGGTTGGTATTGAGCCCAGAATCCCTGGTGTTCTGCAGCGCGAGCTATCGCTCCACATGCTCCGAGCTGGTGTGCGCTAGCCCACTCGGCCACCAATCCCCCCTGAATATATCCAAGATGACGACACTGCTGCAAAACAAGCACATTGAGTTAATAATGTTAGCAACACACTGAGCAACAATCTCAATCTCACTAAACCTCTTTCAGGAACAATTTCGCAAGTTCAAGCTCTCGTACCATCTGACAGTGGTCGAAGGGTGGTGTAGGTGCACAGAACTGACCAGGACGAGCCCTCATGGAGGGAAGGCAGCGGCAAGGGCATCTTCCACACTGCTGCAAAACAAGCAAATTGAGCTAATGCTAGCTCACACACTGAGCAACAATTTCAATCTCACGATACCGAGACTCCGGTCAGGAACTATTTTGCAAGTTCATGGTCTCTCGCCATCAGACAGTGGTCGAAGGTGGTGTAGCAGGCACAGAACAGACCAGGACGGCCTCGTGAGGAAGGCAGCGGCGAGGGCACCCCCACACTGCTGCAAACAAGCATATTGAGCTAATGTTAGCACACACTGAGCAACAATCTCAATCTCACTAAACCGAGACTTGGTCATGGAACTATTTTGCAAGTTCGTAGTCTCACCAACTGACAGTGCTCAGGTCTCTCACCAACTGACAGTGGTCGAAGGGTGGTGCAGCAGACGCAGAACAGACTAGGACGGCCTCGTGAGGAAGGCAGCCTCGAGGGCGCCCCCCACACTGCTGCAAAACAAGCACATTGAGCTAATGTTAGCACACACTGAGCAACAATCTCAATCTCACTAAACCGAGACTCGATCAGGAACTATTTTGCAAGTTCGTGCTCTCTACCAACTGACAGTGGTCGAAGGGTGGTGCAGCAGACACAAAACAGACTAGGACGGCCTCGTGAGGGACAGGCAGCCTCGAGGGCACCTCCCCACACTGCTGCAAAACAAGCACATTGAGCTAATGTTAGCACACACTGAGCAACAATCTCAATCTCACTAAACCGAGACTCGGTCAGGAACTAATTTGCAAGCTCATTGTCCCTCACCACCTGACAGTGGTCGGAAGGCGGTGTAGCAGACACACAACAGACCAGGACGGCCTCATGAGGGACAGGCAGCGGCGAGGGCACCCCCCACACTGCTGCAAAACCAAGCACATTGGAGCATAATGTTAGCACACACTGAGCAACAATCTCAATCCTCAAACGTGAGACTCGGTCAGGAACTAATTCGATGCCCAGTTCAAGCCCTTCGTACCATCTGACAGTGGTCTGAAGGGTGGTAGCAGCAGATAAACAAGACCAGGACGGCCCCATGAGGACAGGCACCGACGAGGGCACCCTCCACACTGCGCTCGCAAAACAAGCACATTGAGCTAATGTTAGCACACACTGAGCAACAATCTCAATCTCACTGAACCGGAGACTCGGTCAGAACCATTTAGCAAGTTCGCTGGTCTCGTCACCATCTGACAGTGGTCGAAGGTGTGTGTGTAGCAGACACATAACAGACTGGGCATGGCCTCCATGAGGGAAGGCAGCGGCGAGGCCACCCCCCACACTGCTGCAAAACAAGCACATTGAGCTAATGTTAGCACACACTGAGCAACGAATCTGACCCCACTAAACCGAGACTTGGTCATGAACTATGCAGGGCTCTGAGTCTCTCACCATCTGACAGTGGTCGAAGGGTGGTGCAGCAGACACATAACAGACCAGGACGGCCTCATGAGGGAAGGCAGCGGCGAGGCACCCCACACTGCTGCAAAACAAGCACATTGAGCATAATGTTAGCACACACTGAGCAACAATCTCAATCTGCACTGAACCGAGACTTGGTCATGAACTCATTTTGCAAGTTCGTGGTCTCTCACCAACTGACAGTCGTCGAAGGGTGGTGCAGCAGACACAAAAACAGACTAGGACGGCCTCACGAGGGAAGGCAGCCTCGAGTGGCTCCCCCCACACTGCTACAAAACAAGCACATTGAGCTAATGTTAGCACACACTGAGCAACAATCTCAATCTCACTAAACCGAGACTCGGTCAGGAACTATTTTGCAAGCTCATTGTCCCTCACCATCTGACAGTGGTCCAAGGGTGGTGTAGCAGACACATAACAGACCAGGACGGCCTCATGAGGGAAGGCAGCGGCGAGGGCACCCCCCACACTGCTGCAAAACAAGCACATTGGAGGTAATGTTAGCACACACTGAGCAACAATCTCAATCTCACTAAACCGAGACTTGGTCATGAACTATTTTGCAAGTTCGTGGTCTCTCACCAACTGACAGTCGTCGAAGGGTGGTGCAGCAGACACCAAACAGACTTGGACGCAGCCTCAGCTGAGGAAGGCAGCCTCGAGGGCACCCCCCACACTGCTGCAAAACAAGCCACATTGAGCTAATGTTAGCACACACTGAGCAACACCCTAATCTCACTAAAACCGGAGACTCGGTCAGGAACTATTTTGCAAGCTCATTGTCCCTCACCATCTGACAGTGGTCTGAAGGGTGGTGTAGCAGACGCTATAAACAGACCAGGATGGCCTCATGAGGGAAGGCAGCGTGCGAGGGCACCCCCCACACTGCTGCAAAAACAAGCACATTTGAGCTAATCAGTTAGCACACACTGAGCAACAATCTCAATCTCACTAAACCGAGACTTGGTCATGAACTATTTTGGCAAGTTCGTGGTCTCTCACCAACTGACAGTGGTCGAAGGGTGGTGCAGCAGACACAAAACAGACTAGGACGGCCTCATGAGGGAAGGCAGCCGTCGAGGGCACCCCTCACACTGCTGCAAAACAAGCACATTGAGCTAATGTTAGCACACACTGAGCAACAATCTCAATCTCACTAAACCAGAGACTTGGTCAGGAACTATTTTGCAAGTTCGTGGTCTCTCCACCAACTGACAGTGGTCGAAGGGTGGTAGCAGACACATAACAGACTAGGATTGGCCTCATAGGAGGGAAGGCAGCCAGCCGAGGGCACCCCCACACTGCTGCAAAACCAGCCACATTGGAGCTAATGTTAGTACACACTGAGCAACAATCTCAATCCCTCGTCTCACTAAACTGAGACTCGGTCATGGAGACTATTTTGCAAGTTCATTGGTTCCTCACCACCAGACAGTCGGTCGAACGGGTGGTGCAGCAGACCCACGCGAACATGAACGCAGGAAGGCCCTCATGAGGGAAGGCAGCGGCGAGGGCACCTCCACTGCTGCAAAACAAGCACATTGAGCTAATGTTAGCACACAGCAACAATCTCATCTCACTAAACGAGACTTGGTCAGGAACTATTTTGCAAGTTCGTGGTCTCTCACCAGCAGTCGTAAAGGTGGTGCAGCAGACACAAAAGACCAGAACGCCTCATGAGGGAAGGCAGCGCTGAGGGCACCCACTGTGCAAAACAAGCACATTGAGCTAATGTTAGCATCTTATGTGCGCGACTAGGACGGCCTCATGAGGAAGGCAGCTCGGCACCCCCCACCTCTGCCAGCACATTGAGAATAGACACACTGAGCAAAATCTCAATCTCACTAAACGAGACTCGCTCAGGAACTATTTCGGAAGCTCATTGTCCCTCACCATCTGACAGTGGTCGAAGGGTGGTGTAGCAGACACAGAACAGATCAGGAAGGCCTCATGAGGAAAGGCAGCGGCGAGGGGCACCCCACACGCTGCTGCAAAACAAGCACATTGAGCTAATGTTAGCACACACTGAGCAACAATCTCAATCTCACTAAACCGAGACTCGGTCAGGAACTATTTTGCAAGTTCGTGGTCTCTCACCAACTGACAGTCGTCGAAGGGTGGTGCAGCAGACACAAAGCAGACTAGGACGGCCTCATGAGGGAAGGCAGCCTCGAGGGCACCCCCCACACTGCTGCAAAACAAGCACATTTAGCTAATGTTAGCACACACTGAGCAACAATCTTAATCTCACTAAACCGAGACTTGGTCATGAGGTATTTTGAAAGTTCGTGGTCTCTCACCAACTGACAGTGGTCGAAGGGTGGTGCAGCAGACACAAAACAGACTAGGACGGCCTCATGAGGGAAGGCAGCCTCGAGGGCACCCTCACACTGCTGCAAAACAAGCACATTGAGCTAATGTTAGCACACACTGAGCAACAATCTCAATCTCACTAAACCGAGACTCGGTCAGGAACTATTTTGCAAGCTCATTGTCCCTCACCATCTGACAGTGGTAGAAGGGTGGTGTAGCAGACACATAACAGACCAGGACGGCCTCATGAGGAAAGGCAGCGGCGAGGGCACCCCCCACACTGCTGCAAAACAAGCACATTGAGCTAATGTTAGCACACATTGAGCAACAATCTCAATCTCACTAAACCGAGACTTGGTCAGGAACTATTTTGCAAGTTCGTGGTCTCTCACCATCTGACAGTGGTCGAAGGGTGGTGCAGCAGACACAAAACAGACCAGGACGGCCTCATGAGGGAAGGCAGCAGTGAGGGCACCCTTCAGACTGCTGCGAAACAAGCACATTGAGCTAATGTTAGCACACATTGAGCAACAATCTCAACCTCACTAAACTGAGACTTGGTCAGGAACTATTTTGCAAGTTCGTGGTCTCTCACCACCTGACAGTGGTCGAAGGGTGGTGTAGCAGACACAGAACAGACCAGGACGGCCTCATGAGGGAAGGCAGCGGCGAGGGCACCCCCACACTGCTGCAAACCAAGCATATTGAGCTAATGTTAGCACACACTGAGACAACAATCTCAATCTCACTAGAACTGAGACTCGGTCAGGAACTATTTTGCAAGTTCATGGTCTCTCACCATCCGACAGTGGTCAAATGGTGGTGTAGCAGACACAGAACAGACGAGGAAGGCCTCATGAGGGAAGGCAGCGGTGAGGGCACCTCGCAACTGCTGCAAAACAAGCACATTGAGCTAATGTTAGCATACACTGAGCAATAATCTCAATCTCACTAAACTGAGACTCGGTCAGGAACTATTTTGCAAGTTCGTGGTCTCTCACCATCAGACAGTGGTCAAAGGCTGGTGTAGCAGACACAGAACAGACCAGGAAGGCCTCATGAGGGAAGGCAGCGGTGAGGGCACCCCCACAACTGTTGCACAACCAGCACATTGAGCTAATGTTAGCACACACTGAGCAACAATCTCAATCTCACTAAACTGAGACTTGGTCAGGAACTATTTTGCAAGTCTCGTGGTCTCTCGCCATCTGACAGTGGTCGAAGGGTGGTGCAGCAGACACAAAACAGACCAGGACGGCCTCATGAGGGAAGGCAGCGGCGAGGGCACCCCCACACTGCTGCAAAACAAGCACATTGAGCTAATGTTAGCACACACTGAGCAACAATCTCAATCTCACTAAACTGAGACTCGGTCAGGAACTATTTTGCAAGTTCGTGGTCTCTCACCATCATGACAGTGGTCAAAGGGTGGTGTAGCAGACACAGAACAGACCAGGAATGCCTCATGAGGGAAGGCAGCGGTGAGGGCACCCCTCACACTGCTGCAAAACAAGCACATTGAGCTAATGTTAGCACACACTGAGCAACAATCTCAATCTCACTAAACCGAGACTTGGTCAGGAACTATTTTGCAAGTTCGTGGTCTCTCACCATTTGACAGTGGTCGAAGGGTGGTGCAGCAGACACAAAACAGACCAGGACGGCCTCATGAGGGAAGGCGGCGGCAAGGGCACCCCCACACTGCTGCAAAACAAGCACATTGAGCTAATGTTAGCTAACACTGTGCAACAATCTCAATCTCACCAAACCGAGACTCGGTCAGGAACTATTTTGCAAGTTCATGGTCTCTCACCGTCTGACAGGGGTCGAAGGGTGGTGCAGCAGACACAGAACAGACCAGGAAGGGTGGTGCAGCAGACGACAAAGGGAGCGGAAGAGCGGCTTGCATGCTTTCGCATTCAGAACTCATAAGAAATGCTTAAGTGTACCTCGAGCTTTTTGTTATATTTTGCTCCTTCGCGCTCGCTCGTCTGTGCTAGCGCCACCCGGATCGCTCAAAGATATACTCCGTTTCACCTTATGTTGTTGTACAGCACAGAAGGCTAGAAGCGCGAGCTCATAGCGTTGGGAGCTGCCCTTAACACACGAGAGCCTGTGCCGCCGAGATGTGCCCTAGAGCATGGAGCGCGCGCTTGTAGCCTTTCCTGCGTACATCACAAGGTGAAACAGACTATTGCAGGCGGCATTCTTCAAAAGGTGTCGGTACTTTTCAGTATAAAGGGGCTTTATTCGGAGAAAGAGGAACGGCAGCTCAACGAGCGGCGATCTGGGCAGCAGCGCGATTGGTTTCGCAACCGCCCCTAGGCCGCTATCGCTTAAAGTTCCACTGCGTCCAGCGCTTCACTGATTCCCCTGCGAAAGAAGAACAGATTCCTTGCCTGAAAAGCCGCCGTCGAGAACAGAAGCTACAGCACCGCTGCTCTTCACTCTTCACCAGAGTGGAAATGCTGAAATTTTTATTTGCTATGAATACCTTAGAAATTGCGCGGCATGGCAGCTCGCTTGCCTCTGATACACATGTTGACTACCGTAGTGCAGTCAATGCAGTGAGCAGCCTTTTAAGGCGAAAGCCTTAGTTGTCTTACTGAGCAAAAATAAACAGAAAATGGCCATCAAAATGCAATTGAGCGGCACGCGCCACTCAATGGGCAACCCTACTTGTCCCATCACCTTGGCGTCGTCCTTGCGGTCGTCCTGGAAGTCGTCCTAGATCTCGAGGACGACCTCATTTGTCACATTACGTGGAAAATTAGCCTCGTCGGCGTTGTGACTGAAATATGGTCATAAAAATACGTCATCAGCGTGATGTCACCACCGGAGCGCCGTGTGCAGAAAGTGCGCTTCGGACTTCATTTGTGCTCGTTGTGTGCTTCGTGCGATGGACTGTGAAACGACCGCGTCTACATTTACTGCCTCGACATCGGCTGCAGCGTCTACATCTACGACAGTTTCCGCAGGCCAACGAGGCCGCCTACACAAACACGCCACAGCCTCCTCAAGTGTGCTACTCCAGGCATCGTTCTCGACGTCGTCCTTAAAAAAATGACCGCATCTCCACGTGGTGACTGATGTTGATTGGGGCGAAACTCTGGTGGTGCTGATGGTACTGATTTTGTTCATAGGTAGTGCTGATGGTGCTGATTTTTTTATTGCTGATAGATAGTGCTGAGTTCCGGGTTGCGTTTTGACTTCATTATTACTGCTTTATGGTGGGTGAAATGCAGAGCCAGTGATTCTTCTAGCGGATCAACTTGGATTCGCTAGAAGCCGTGGGAACGCATCTCCACCGCTTAAGTCAACGGTCCATGTCAGAAAGAGAGTGTGTGGTATGGAACGTGGTTATATAGGCATTTGAGCATTTAACCGCAGCACCCTCTCGTCATTAAACGTTGAGCCAATGCGTGCGAAGTTTAAAGGGTAACTGCAAAGAAAAAAATGTTTTTTTAAACAGCCTAATTGGGACAAGCATGTCACGAAACAAATCTTCCGTGAAAAAACAAATTTTTTCTAGCAATATTTACGCCACAGGACGTAATTTAGTCGGAGTCCCAACCTCTCCGCATTTGAAACTCCCGCTCTTTCAACGCCCGCGGAGTGGCTGGAATACGTCACTCCGTGACGTATAGCAGCAACTCTGTGACGTTTAATAGCAACTTTGTGGCGCGCGATTCAAAACGCGTGAAATAGCCGCAAACTAAAATCAGTCCTGCGCAATAAATATTGCTGTAAAAAATTTTGTTTTTGGCGGAAAAATAGTTTTGTGACATGATTGTCCTAATGAGGCTGTTTAAAAATACACTTTTTTTTCTTTGCAGTTACCCTTTAAGGCGATTATGTACGCATTTGACCGCAGCGCCCTCTCCTGTATAGACGTTGAGCGGCTACATGCAACGTTTCATCCGTGACCTCCCTAGCTCTTGAGTTACTACCACATCTCAGAGCCCCCTACTCGTCCCGCAGTCATGGCCGAGTGGTTAGGGTGATGGACTAGAAATCCGTTGGGGTCTCCCCGCAGAGGTCTCGAATCCTGTCGACTGCGCAAACATTTTTTTCTTTTTTTAAGGTGACAGATGGGATGGCAATCGATGTGAGCACAGACGCCGGACGGACGGACGTACAAGGCTAGAACCTTAGGAGCTTCGCCCCTAAAAACACTAAAACACCCTCCATTTTTTTTTTTCTGACAGCCGATTTATTAGGGTGGCAGAAGACTACCCAAAGGTATTTAGTGCACAAAGTAGAGGGAAGAAGAACAGGACAGAGAAGAGCGCCACTCACAACTATGTTGACTGACAAGAGAAGAAAGAAAAAGAAAAGAAACGAATGATCCACAACGGACTCGTGCGTGCATCTACCACCAGCCCCATGAATGATAGTGGCTCGTTCATCCAGGCTCGTGTAGGCCCTTCATTGTCTGTTGAAGGAATTCTCTTTCCTTGTTTGACAGCGTTACGGATTTTGCACTAGTACACTTCCTTTCCTCACAGAGAGTGTTGAAGGCCTCCAGCACCTCGCGGGTCAATTTGTGCTTATTCCTCCCCAAGATGTTGATCTCGCCGAATAATGGTCTGCACGGGCACTCCCTACGATGGATTGGAAGATTACCGCCCACTGTGGCCTTCAAGAAGTAATCATGAGCCCGGAGTCACTCATTGAGGCACTTGCCCGTTCGGCCTATGTAGCTCTTGCCACAGGAAGGTGGTATCTTATTTACGAAGCCCGAAGCGCATGGAAGAAATTGCTGTGCATGCTTCTTGTTGCACTTGTGTTTTGTGGTGCCCTCACCATGCGCAATCACTCTAGGGCAAATCTTACTCTTTTTTTTTGTGACGCTGAAAAAAACACTACTTCTTAATGCGGCTTGTAACTTTCTTTTTTAAATTATGGGACATCCTGAGCAGGTACGGTGTTAACACAGCCCTTGTTTTCTCGACACTGCTCTTGTTGGTCTGGAAGCCTTTTGCTTTTTTCATCAGAGTGTTGGCCACATCAGCCAGTAGGGCTGACCAATACCCGGCTTTTCTTAGCCTTTCAAGTTGCATACTGAAGCTGGCTGCCATAATATGACTACAGGAATTTTTTAGTGCCGAGCCCAGACACGTTGGAGCTATGCCCCTCTTGATGACTTTTGAGTGGGCCGAGCCACAGTCCAGAGTGCCTTTCTTGGATCGTGGGCAGTACGACCAAAAAACATGGGTGTCACCCAGGTGGAGAGAAAGGTCCAGGAACTGAAGTACCTTTTTTGGGCACCTCAAACGTGAACCTAAGGCCACCTCCGTACTCAGCGAAGGTCGCCATAATATCTGCTACTTGTCGGTCTACACGTCAGCTATCTTCAAGAATTACCAGAAAGTCGTCAACATAGCGGGCGACCTTGTTCACTTTTCTGCTTCCAAGGGCACTTTCTATGGCACAGTCCACAGGCTGATGTGACCAACGCTCTGACGTAAAAAGCAAAAGGCTTCCAGACCAACAAGACCAATGTAAAGAAAACGAGGCCAGTAGTAATACCCCATCTGCACAGGATGTCCCATGATTTAAAAACTTTGCAAGCCGTAGAAGAGTAGTAAGCTGAGCGAGTTGGTAAACGTTGAACATGGTTAAAAATTCCGCCCAAAGAGACGAGGACAAACGAGAAAGGAACACAGAACACAGACAAGCGTGCACTCACAATTCTAGTATACTAAGTGAAGAAAAGAAAGATGAAGCACAATATTTTCGGGACAACGGCACCAGGGGGTAAACAGTTCATTCGCAGTCAAATGTTCGCAAGAAGGCAACTTCTTGCAAGCCGCTATGGAGTCAAAGGGGTTTTCTCAGCGCCACAAAAAATGAGTCAGATTTGCCCTAGAGTGAAGGCGTATGCTGAGGGTACCACAAAACACAAGTGCAACAAAAAGCGTGCACAGCAATTTCTTCCATTCGCTTCGGGCGTCCTACATAAGATACCACTTTCCTGTAGCGAGAGCTACATAGGCCAAACGGGCAGATGCCTCAATGATTGACTCAGGGATCATACCTACTCTTTGAAGGCCACAGTGGGCGGCGATCTTCCAATCTATTGTAGGGAGGGCTCATGCGGACCATTATTTGCCGAGACCAACATCTTGGGAAGGAATAAAGACAAATTGACCCGCGAGGTGCTGGAGGCCTTCCACATCCTCTGTCAGGAAAGGAACTGCATTAATGTAGAATCCTTAACGCTGTTAAACAAGAAAAGAAAATTCCTTCAACAGACAATGAAGGGCTCACACGAGCCTGGATGAACGAGCCACGATCATTCACGGGGCTAGTGGTAAATGCACAAAATCCTGCTTTTTTGTTGTTGTTGTTGTTTTTTTGACAGGAAAAAGTAAGTCAGAGAAATTAGTTGGGAGATATTTCCTGACTGGCTACTCTGAGTAGGGAGGGGAATGAGGGATATGACAGTTAACGAAAAATAAAGTATCACACAAAAAATATAGTAGGAAGACTAGAACTTGTGCAGTTTTGAAGTCTCTTGTCCATGCCTGTCTCTGAGAGGAACCTGACAAGGATGTTCCTGGTTCTTGCGGACGCTCCACGTCTGTTGACGGAGACGGACGTGCGTTCGGGGAGCT
>JAZHYW010067560.1:0-33802 GCA_037355805.1 Ixodes ricinus | reverse complement strand
GTCGTCAAATTAAAAACTGGGCTATGTGGGACCAGCATCATGGTGTCTGACAAGGCGGCTCATCAGCGTGCGAAGCTTAATCCGCAGGTATATTAGCTTTTGGGTGCGCCGCCACAGGGCTCGCTCGAACTCAAGGCACTATTTCGACAACCAGGCTATTGCCACCAGGGGAGGGCAGGGAACCAAGGTGCATATTCCGTATTCGCCAAAGTACTCATCTGATCGACAACGTCATATGGCTTCGGCTTTCGCTCGCTGGGGTCAACCGCTCGCCCAAGCGAACGCCTCCAGCCCCAACAACTTCGCGCCAGTCGGCAAAGGCCGTCATCAGCGTTTGCCTGACCGGGCAATAACGCGCCGTGGTAGCCTGCCGCGGAGCCTTTCAGACTCGGTCTCCGTACTCGTCGATCAACGCGGGATCGACACTTTATGGGCGTGGTAAGGAGAGTTAACCGCAACGCGTCATAAGGACAGCAGCGCTCCAGGGCGAAAGTGGCAGTCCCAGCTATGGTTATTTGCAGCCTGCGCACACTTATTTCTCAGCGCGTAAGAAAAGCCCAGCCGGAAGCACGCGGTGGCTGCACGGTTTCTGGTGGGCTCAGGGTGGTTTCCGCCCGTGGTGCCACGTGTCGTCCTGCAGGCGTATAGTGACCGCCGGACTGACCAGAGTCACCAGAGAAAAACCGGCGGAAATATCCGCCGGGAAGAGCACTCCCCGGGCCCAACCTCCCCATGCGCACCTCCACGTCCTCCCACCTCTTCCACTTGCTCCAGCTTCTCCACATACTACTCCAACTTGGTGTGCGTATGGTGCGCTTCAGCACGCCCGCAACTTGGACACTTTCGTTTTCGCATGATGTCGTGGTGCGGCAGCACACGGGTTGTAAGCTATGCAAAGCTTCGCACGGCAGCTTTTTTTTTTACTGCTACTGTCTTTTTATTGTGCGTCGCTGCCGAAGAAGCAACGCCTGGAAATAACCCACTTTTTGGCGGGGAATGGATGCGGGATCGGCCTTACAATCCCTAGGAAGAATGCACCAAATATGCCTAACATACCCCACGGGAAGGGCACACACGTGGGGCGGCCGCTGGACAGCAGGCGGCCTCGCTGATACAGCCTCCGCGTCGCTTGGCATCTCCTCGCTGCGTTTCGCGGATGGAGACATTCACCAAATATGCGCGGGTAGTCATAATTTCAAATCCCGGGCCAAAATTCTTGTTTTTCCAAGGCTCTTTTCAAAATAGCTACTGAGTGATGCTTCAATCCACCTCATCGAAGGCTTGCGGTAGTCATAGTTGACGAGGGGACTAAAGTATTTATTAATGGACCAACTCCAGTAGGAGCAAGGAATGCCCGAGGGACGAAACTGCTCGGGTTACCGCTTCTGAAAAGAGGGCGCTAGGGTCATGGGATGAATCATTACGCTTGGTCCTTTACGCATCCTTTCTTTAAAGAATGTATCGGGCCGCTCCAACCTGAACCAGAACCGGCGCGCTCGTCAGTGATTCCCTCCCCACCCCCTTGTTTTTCTGAAGGCACCCCCTAATTCGCAACTCCTATATTCTCAATGCCCTCCCCCCAACGCTCCCCCCCCCCCTCTAAAATTTAGACACCCCCACAAATTTCTAATTCCCGAGGAAACGCTGGCGCCCGTCATCCAGTGCTGCAGTTTCCACCCTACCTCTGCTATCATATGTCCTTTTTCGAATGCATGTTAATTCACGCTCTGAGCTATCACCCAGTACCCACAGCTATCACCCAGGCAACGCTGAACCCGAGGTACCGAACATAATTCGTTCATGGTGGTGCTCACTGTGCCGGGGCTAAGGCCTCCGCGCCCTCTCCCTAAATTGACGGTGCAGTGGAAGATACATGCTGGCCGGACCAATCAATCGCCTGCCTTTTATCATTGACCTTGCTGTCCACGAGTGACTAATAATTGAGGGGGTCAGGAGCGGATTCAGAGGGGGGGTCCGGATGTCTCTGACCCCCCCCCCCCCTCTCTCTTGAATTCTCCATGTAAAACTTAGGGCGTGAAATTGGGGGGGGGGGGGGAGGGACGGGGGTCGCAACATAGGATACTCTGACCAACACCTCGACCCCCCCCCCCTTATAGAAATATCTGCGTCCGCCCCTGGAGGGGCTGTAATCAGAGGTGATGCGGCTGCTTCTCGAAAGCTGGATAAAGGGGCACACACAGCGCACCACGTTGCAAACTCCTCCATCTTAAGGCTTTCTACGAGTTTTCAATTGACACCTTTACCTTAAATCATTATTTTAAAGGTTCAAGCTGATTACTTTTAATTAAATAAATAATTATACGCAATAAAACAATTACTTGGATTATTGGCAAGACGCCTGCTAACAAGATACAGCTGTTTTCCATTCGCCTAGAGCGTTCGGTCCTTTTTTAATGGGGAATTGTAGTAGACCGTTTCCGCAGCTCGCTAAGCACCCGGATAGCGCTCCGTAATCCCCCACAAGACTTTGAACTATGCAGATAAGGCTGGCGGCGGGCATGCGCAGGTGCGGCGTTTTCTTCCCGGGATACCGTAGGGGAGGAGAAAAAACGGTCTACAATTCCCTAATGCTTGGTCCGAGATAGCTGTGCCGCCAAGTACTTTGCTTCCTGTATTTTTACTATCAAAAAGCGATGTGGTCGAGGAATCAAAGAAACTGTTTTCTTACAGAAAGTGAGTTTAGACTCGACTGTTTATTTACCCATCAACTACGTTTTCGAGAATAACGTAAATTCTTGTTTTTTTACCGAGAATTTCAGGCCCTGTGGACTATTTTTTTCACCAAATATATCTGTTTCTTATAAATAAATGCACTCCTGTTTTTTCACCGATAAGTGTGCCTCAGTTTAGCTTAACAGAACGTTTTGTATTTTTACCGAAAATTTCTTACCACTACTGCGTAGTGCACGTTAAAGAGCCCAGGCTAGCGGTTGTACTGCACTGGCTTAATTGCTCAACTACGGCGAGTGACTCGTCGCAACTTTAAAGTGGCTGACCAACTACACGCTGTATAAATATCCACACAATGGTAATTGTTATTAAAAAGGCCGTCTGCTTTCATCTCCGTCACCATGGCAACGAACGCCGGTTCCCGAACGCCGTCTGCTAGCCAGAGTTCAATAGTTTTGTAACGAGCAGCTGCGGACTGGCTCAAAAGGTCATTCGGCGTTCGTTACCATGGTGACGGTGATGAAAGCAGACGGACTTTATGCTGCTGAACAATACTGCGGCGCAGGGATACGAGGTGCGTGCTGAGTCGCTTCCCGCATGCTTTTCAATGGGCGGGACGCGAACAAAAAGAGTTAGAAATAAGGACCTAACGCAGAAGGCTGGTTTTCTTCAGCGCCTCATAATTTGACGAGCCTTACACGAAAAGCGTGTTTTTGGCCATCCCGCGCCCTGTTTTTTTCTACCCGTAACATGGGTCTAAAGTATCAAACTGCCGTGATTTGTAGCTCGGCCCCGTTGCCTCGATTTTTTTTTATTGGGGTGCCTTGTCTTGGATTTTCCGAGAAAGCTACAAGACAGAACTGTTTCTACTCTCCTAACAAGAATAAAAATTGGTTGGTGCGTAGGTATACTATGCTGCATAAATTTCCCTAAAACTACGTGTGGGCGACAAACGTCACTGGATCCTGGGAAAGTAGCCATGCTAGCCGGACACAAAGAGATACAGACGACCAAAACCTCACAAAATCGGTGTACCTTGCCACGGCAATCGCCATTTCGGCCCCTTGATACCTTCGCAGCTTCGAGGGTCGTTCTAAACCAGCCGCACCAGGATCGCCATGTAGCATCAGCGTACGGGAAGAGTTCCTCGCCAATATAAACTTCTTTGGCACTGTGTACGCAATCAACTTATCAATCACGATCATCTCCACGGACCCCTTACAACTATAACGTTCTTCTTGCGTATTTTAAAACAGTAAACTTATTTTTCAGTGCCTCCAAGCACCCACACAGCATATGGTGGTATTGCGAGGATGTTCGCTTGTCTCGCCGGTGTGTGGATAGCAAACTCTCCGGTATACAAAAGACGTCTCCATAAAGCTACACCCGTCACCAGCGAATTTAGATCGGCTCACCAAGAACGGAGGGGTCAAGAAGAAATTGCTCATTTCACGGACCAAAAATGGCGACCATGGCGAGCTTGCTTGGTGCTACGTTCCCAGGATCCGGCGACTTTATACTCTGTTTCATACTTAGCGTGCCACGCTGTCAAAGCTTCTGGCGCAAGCGCGTGGCTTCGTCTGTGGTTTTGTTTGCGCGAGAACGCGTGCAAATGATCAACGAGATCAAGCCCCACGCTCGCGCCAGTAGCTGACAGCGTTGCACGCCAAGTATGAAACAGAGTTTAGGTGGCTCAAGAAATGAGAAGGGGGTTAACGCTTCGCCGAGTTGCGCGAGAGAGTAGCGTGAACTGCCCGTGCCGCAGAGCACGCGAGCTCGGCCGCTGTCCAGATCAAATAAGCGAAGACTGTGGAATCACAAATCACGGCTGCCGGAGCGGCGTCTATCGCCGTTTCAGTCCGACAGGAGCACGTCGCGTTTGAAGTGAGCAAACGAGCGAGCCAGCAGATGAGAATGAACGCGCGTGCGCACTGCGTGTGTCTCGGCGGTGTTATCGTGTGACGTCATTTCCGTGAGCAAGTTTTTCTGACATCGACCTTCCCAGCTTTGCACCGCTTTCCAAGCGCTGAAAAAGGCGCAGTTCAATGTTTAAAAAAAGAAGGAAAGTATTCTTGAGTTTACATACAGTGTGAATGGTGTAGACCTGCGCAGGGTCACTGAAAATAAGTATCTTGGCATTATATTAGCGTCTGGGACCAGCGGATGGGACCAAACAAGCAGCGTCAAAAGCGCTAGTCACTAGTCCTTTTCTGTTTACGATTGGTTCAGAGATGATAGAACACGTACAGAAACATGACGAACGCCATGATGGTGCGCTTTCGACGCCGTCTGATTGCTTGCTCGTGAGTCGTAACGTCAGCAGCGTCCGGAATTCAGGTTAAACAAGGCATAGGAACTGCTATCAAGTTTATACCGCCACGTGTTATCTGATAAGAGGCGCCGCGAGCGTAGGCGGCGATAAGCCCCTCTCAGGAAGAAAGTGGCGCCATTCATTGTTTAGAAATCTCCCAGGCACGCGCACGCGCGCCAATTCCTGAGAAATTCATGGCGTATGAAATCCAGCTCAGTGCTGCGCTATCTGCCGCCTGATCTTCCCAGAACTGCACGTTACGTGCCGCATTATCGACGCACTTTGCGCTTCGCACTAGGCTGTAGAGAGGAACTGAGCGTAGGCGCCGGGCCTCAGCAACGTCCCAGAGCGATGGCGGTACGTTTCACGTGGAACACAATAACACAAATTATTTAAAAAAATACTTTTTTATTGATGTGGATCACTGTCTTTTGCTTTATCAAACGAGGTCACGTAGTTTAGGATGAGGTTTGGAAGCTTTCGGGTGTTTGAAGGAGCGAAAGCCGGCAAATGGATTTAGAAACGCCTTTAATATACGAAACTGTTACTAGCCCGGCTCTAATGCGATGTTTATCCTGACATCCTCCCCTTCCCATCCGTTACGCGTGTTTTCTTTAACGTCTAGGTAACCCTCGCTTCATCAGGGAGGCTACAATAACTGCATCTTCAGATGCATAGTTCGGATCAGAAGAAATCTGTTAAGACCGATGTAGCGCGGTTTCTATATGGCTGCTCTTCCTGCTTAACCGAGTAATGTGAGTTGAAGTTTAGAAGTTCCTTGGGTCGTAAGCTTTTCGGTACACACTTGTTTCTATGGGTCTGGTGCTCTTTCGGCATACATACTGAGAGCGCTGCATGTGCTACATTTTGAGGCCCGACCCGGCCCGGAACCACTGACTCTTAGTCTTACCCGACTTAATCCCGGCCCGATGGGATGCCCTGACCTGATGGGGCCCGAGGCTCAGAACTCAGCCCGGGGCTGGGCCAGCGCCCGGGGCTGGGCCCGGACCTTCAGGTTGGCGCCAGGCACCATGCAGAGCTCTATCACTACCATCTAGGAAAGGCAGGAATACCGTATACTGCTCTATATCTAAGCTTGCATTTTTAGCGAGTAAAAATGCTTTATATATATTTCTTACCTTTTCATTTGCTTGTCGTTATTTGATTATTTGATCACTTTTCAGCATTTATGATTTGATTGCAATAGAAACAGCACGGAACTGGCAGAAGGAGGTGGCATGAAAGAAAGTCTCGACGTTCAGATTTGCAGAGCCGAGACACTATTTTTTGCTCGTATATTTAGCTCTACTACGATCTTCTTTCACTCGGCGAGTTATATAATTCAGATAGCAACACAAATGGCACTATAGCACTGCCATTAAATGAGAGAGAAGACTGTATATACAAATAAATCGGCCGCCTTAAAATAATTTTGTGAGCGAAAAGTTTTGATTTTAAATTGGCAAAGTAAAACTAATGTGATTTTAGTCACGGTTGAAATCATTAAATCATCATTACCCTTATAAGCAAAATGAGCGTGGCTTAAGAAAATCCAGGAAATACGGTTTTGTTAAGGCCCATTCACCCAGCAGCTTTTGACTGCATTACGTTGACTGGTTTCCGAATGTCACGGAGAGTATTCGTTTTACTGGTTATGTTTTCTAGTTATTTTTTGTGTAAATCTGAGGGTGCTGGTCTCCTTCAGATAGCGTAAAGGAGATGTGTGTTCTTCTATCTTAGTGTAAAGGCGTCCATAGGTTCTTTTTCACAAGTGTTAGTTCCCGCACGCCAGAGAGCATTTTTTGTGGGTTGGGCACCTTGATAGCTGTGCGCATGCAAGGTAGTTGTGCTAAAAATTTCAATTCTTGTATCATCATTTTTTCGTTTGATAAAATTTGAGGTGCGGTTTGAGTTTAGATTCGTATAGAACGACCGAATGTTTTTTTCTTCTTTTTTTTCTGATGGTTCAAAGATCATGAGCGTTCATCATAACTAGTGTTCGGTGCTGTTGCACTCCTTGCATTCCTCCGGTGGCATTCCTTGCTGGTTGAGTGCACACGTGGTTGGTAGGAGTGTGTTGGGACTGGAATGTTTCTATGTAAAATATTTTGGGGTGTACTAAATAAACACGGTATACTTCGTTTCAGCACAATTCGGAAAACAGTGAAGAATATGCGGCAACTCACACCATATTAACGGCAGAATGTGTTATTCACACCAAAATATTGTCTTGACGTGTGTATGCTTCAAAATGCTGTTGAACACGCAATATCGATTTTATTTTTATTCTTATTAGAAATATGGCATTTTGTTTTACGTGACTTCACATTCGCTAAACCGCAAGTTCTTATAATAATAGGGAATTGTAGTAGACCGTTTTTCTCCTCCGCTACGGTATCCCGGAAGAAAACGCCGCACCTGCGCATGCCCGCCGCCAGCCTTATCTGCATAGTTCAAGGTCTTGTGGGGATTACGGAGCGCTATCCGGGTGCTTAGGGGGCCGCGGGAAACCAGGTCTACTACAATTCCCCAATGTCGCTTGCGCATTCGCTGCGAGAAAAGCACTGCCGGGCCAACATTTCTCCGCGTCAGCCAGACCGAGCCTCGAAGCGTTCGCGACACCGCGTCGGCAGGCAGCAGTGCCCGAGGCGATGCGTGTCGCTCCCGTGCTCTACACGCGGGAAGGAGCAACAAGGTTGTCGCACGAGCGTATCTACGCTTCGAGTTTCAGAAGTTAGCTACAACGCTCAAATAAAGCTGACTGCTCCTCCCAAGAACATGGCTTTCACATATGTTTGTTTTCTACACAAATATGAAAAAAATACAATCTGAACCATCACAGTACGATCTGACATGGAAACCCTTATGTTCTATTCAAATTCCAACAAACGTCCAACAAATTGAGAGTTTTTTCACAACAAAGCGCGCTTACAGTGCAACATATGTTATCTTGAACATGTACTCCTGTCGCTGAACTCCGACGCTGAAAATCTCACAGCACACGAGATAGCTATCACTTTTTATGAAATTATTTTCGTTTTCCGCAAGACTGCTATATATACGCATATGCAGAGCACCCTTTCGACCGACGCCTTCAGGCTCCGCTTCCTTCGCAGAAATGTTGGCGACAGGCTGGAAAATAACTCCGCTGTTTGTCGGGGTTTTGCATGGTCATAATTTGCAAGGCCGGTAATCCTTCTCCCAACGGGCCGTATGATTTATCTAAGGTGTGTATTTTCCAGTGTTTATTATTGATAAAAATCAGGGGTGATATTTGGTGTTCATTTATTTTTAAACGCCGGCGTATTACGGTGAGAGTAACTGAGGTCCATTATTTTGAAGGAGCTCAATCGGCACGTCAAATGCTGAAGATGTTGTTTTTTTGTTTTTAGACGCAGCACTAACTTCAGTTTCAGGATCCCCAAAAAGACGCACAGCTTCGAGCTGTTTCTTAGTTCAGTTTTTTTGTTATCGAAACTTGAGAAAAGGCGCACAGAATCTGCGTTTTAGTGTTGAAGGGGCAGGAGTTGGACAGCACCTTCTACGATTGCGAGGTAGAACAAAACCTTCAGCGGTCAGTCCCTATTTAATAAAAAAAAGTGGAAGAGTTCCATTATGGTAGTTGTAGCGAACCGAATACAGGGTGACATCAAACCGAGCCCGTAGCCCCGGAAGCCCATCCCCAGGCGAAGAGCGCGTCTCCAAGATCAGTGGCCCGGACCACACTCATGCTGGCAGCGCATTCCAGAACCACAGCAACCACAGAGTACCCTAGTGAAAAAGTCATTTGTATGAGAAATTTCTCGTGTCCAATAAACATACATGAATCATACAAGATATATAAGAACATATAATGAACCATACAAGAACCATATAAGAACTATATAAGATATACAAGAACCCTATAAAAAAGTTTAAGAAACTTCTCACAAGTTTCTTATATGGTCTTGTATGTTCTTATATATCATATATTTCTCATATAGTTCTTATATGGTTCTTATGTAATTCTTATACGTTCTTATATGTCTTGTATGATTCATATGTGTTTATTGGACACTGAAATTTCTCATACAAATAAGAATTTTCAACAGGGACACTACTTATGAATGCAGAATTCACGAGATAGCACGTTTAACGAAACTTTGCGGGGGAAGAGTTTCGAAGAAAATAGTAGTCGCTAGGGCGGAAACATTCAACGACTGGTGCTTTTCGGTTTTTATCGGGGCAACGATTTTCAACCACCGGTGTTTTTCAGTTTTAACCGATTTTGTATTTTCGTTACCGGTGAACGTTTATTGGTGTTTTTCGGTTAAAACCGGAAAGTGCACAGCCTAGATATATCGGCGGTAAGGTTGTGTCTACTGTTTTAGTGCATTTTAATTTGTTACACTTAAAGATCGACCAACAAGCAGAAAGAAGGAAACTCTCCCTCAATTCCTCCTTTCCGTTCGAGAATGGGGTAGATCCTTCTCCTTTCTGCGGAGATTAGCTCGGGGACCCGCTCCTGTGGAGAAAGAATGGAAGTAGGAGAAGGAAACTGAGAACCGATTTTCTGCCATGCAGAAGGCGATTCTATGATGACCTTTTAGATTGAAACAAGTCTACCAGTTTTTTTTTTTTTTAGCTTCCCAAATTAAACACATCTTCGGAAGACTTAGGCCTTACTATTCTCGGCATGTTATGTATTAGGGAGTTTTCGTAGACCGCGTTTACCCCTCCGCTAAGCCCTAGCTCCGCAACGAAGAAGCCGCTACTGCGCCTGCGTTCCCATGACCTCGACTGTAAAGTTCCGGGTACCGTAGCGGGTTGCGGAGAGCGTTGCGGGACGGCGAAAACCATCTACGAAAACTCCCTATTATTACTGATTTCAAAATAGCTATTGCGACAATGGAAGATGAATGTGATGCCAAAACCAACGTTCAAACTTTCCGCGCTCCCCAATGGGGTGGCGTCACACGCAACGCGCCGATATTTAATAATACACACAAATGTAAGCCCAGGAAACGAAACGATTTCATTCAGACTACAAGCAATCGTGGTCCCAACTACAAATACAGCACTCAGGCAACAGGCTCGCAAATCTGGCATGGGAACGAATGGAAACCAGTACAGGCTGAAGATTGCGTGTCTTATGAAAGACTGGCGCTTTGCGTCCGTAGTGTGAACATAGCTTAACTTTGCAAGTTAAGCAGGCAGTCTAAAAAAAACTGTATTTTTAGCATGTTTTTTTTCTTTTCGCGAGCTTAACTAGAGTTTATTTCACGCCATCATACTTCTCGTATCCCGTCGGGGAACAGGTTGTAAAATGCACCCATATTGCCCAATATATTACAGCATCTGACGATCACGTTTCCAGCGTTGCTAGTAAACCCTCTCCAGACCAAATTTAAAACTTCGATAACCTTGTAGCGAAAAAAAACTATTGTGACCTGCAATGTGGCTTACTTGTTCAGATGGTTTTAATAATGTGTTACGAAGTTTGAGGCAGATCGATCAGCATCAAAAATTGATCCATTGGAATATTTTTATTTTAAAGGCGGTTAAAACAAAAGGCGATTAAAATCCCGCGACGAGGTTTCAACTACAAATACAGCACT
This sequence comes from Ixodes ricinus, assembly GCA_037355805.1. Taxonomy (NCBI): domain Eukaryota; kingdom Metazoa; phylum Arthropoda; class Arachnida; order Ixodida; family Ixodidae; genus Ixodes; species Ixodes ricinus. The sequence continues at coordinate 23,203 of JAZHYW010067560.1, read as the reverse complement.
CAGGCAACAGGCTCGCAAATTTGGCATGGGAACGAATGGAAACCAGTACAGACTGAGCACAGAAATTACGAGGTTACTGCACTACATCACAGCTGAATACGTAATTCTTAACATTTTTTGTCATGAACACGGAAGAGATTTTATATGAACCAGCTGACAAATGCGAATATGTTTGTTGAGGACATGAGGGATTTGATAGGATAACTATCGAGTTCCGTATATTAGTTCTAACTTTGGGTTTTAGACATTGCTGATACCTCAGGTTGGAATTTTTTGTTAAGCTAAATATGTATACTAAAAGCTAATACAATCAGTGTTGATCTCAGAATGTATCGAAATCGCGACCTTGAAGCAGAAACGTTCATCCAATGTTCGATAATATCGGTTTTCTTCGTAAATACGCCAGGGAAATCTATATTAGGACGTGCTTTGCAAATTCAGTAAGATATCCATCGGATTTTATTCGGAGTTTGTCCGAAATCCTTTCTGCTTTTGATTTAAAGGTCAGTGACAAAATGCGATGATTACATGTCACACCTTGCGTCCGGCCATTGCTAAGAGAACTTGTCCGCCGAGTAGTATCAAGTATTTATCGTTCGTCCGTTTTTTCTTTCACGTCTTAGTGGTTAAATAGAGTACCGACGTTGTGTTTCTTTGAAGATAACCGCATCTCTGCCTGTAGTGATGACTTTATTACAAAAAAAAAAAATGAAAGCCGGTTACAACTCCCTGTAACGCCGATTTAGAGCGCAGCTCTTAGAGGAGGAGGAGGGGAAGGGTACTGAGGGTAGGGTATACCCCTCCTCCCTCCTCCTCACCTCCTCATCCAACCTGATACATCCTCCCTCCCTCTTCCTCCCCCCCACCTCCCCTGATCCTTCAAGCTCCTCCTCTCCTCCTCCCCTCCTCACTCCCTCCTCCCCTCCTTCTCCCCCTCCTCCTCCTCTCCCTCCTCCTCTCCCCGCGCGGACGCACCGCCGGATCTTTCCCATGATGCACCGCGCGGCCCGCCCGATGGCGACGGCGACGCACGACGGCGGCGCCAACGCCAACGGCGACGCCGACGGCGACGCCGCTCAAGCCGGCAACGGGCGCCTAAGAGCTGCGCTCTGAAGCATTTCACAGAAAGAAGTGGGAGGCAGGAAACCTAGTTGTGCACCTAGTGAGGGGGCATATTCGTGGTCCTGAGTGGATTCAGGAAACCTAAGGTGGTCAGGTGATGGGAGTCAAATTTCCTCAGTAGCTGCAGCTCATGACACAGTGGAGACAACACGATCTGCCAATTTTTCAGTTAAGTTACGGTCGAAACACCACTCAGTGAAGATGAGGTTTCTCTCTTGTCAAGTAACTAATTTTCATACAAATCGAGTGAACAGTGGAGTTATAAGTTGTCACTTGAGTGACCATCTTCCCATTTTCTTGCGTGTTGAGCTTAATATATCTCGAAAGCGAACGAAATGCCAACCGGCCATATGCCAATGCCAAATGACTTTCATTCTGCCGATTTATTTAAGATTTGTAAAATAATTAACATTTATAAATTATATCAGTACAGACTCGGTACAAGTTTTAAAAGTGAAAAAAGGGGATTGTGTTTTCTGGAAAGACTTGCGTCGATAAGGGAAATTTCCCCTCAATATTCTACCCGCAACGCAGAGAAATAGAGGATGGTCACGCAACGAACAAACTATGGCCATAAAATGTTGAATTTCACACTCCCACATTTACTAAGTAGTCTTTGCACTGATAATATTGATTTTGATAGTTTAATTTTCAAGGACCTGCGCTTATATTTTTGTACGTGATTTTTGTTTTCATTCTATGTTGTGCACTTGGGTGAACCTTGGTTTGTACAAACGTCAACCGTAGATGTGCAACGGTTTCACTGTATACTTTGCCTTTTCTTGTATTTTTTCCGCGTGCTTGCTGCTGACCAGTGTAAGGCGCCCGAGGACCAGTCAAGCTGCCTACTGCGGCTTTTTTTCCTTTGGGCCTCCCATCAGTAGATGGAAATAAAGTTATAAACAGATGTTGAATGGCTTTATTGAAAGTTGCATTCTTCCAGATGAACTAAAAACCGCTATTGCTAGGCCCTTATACAAAGGAGGCGGAGCGAATAAGATTGAAAATTACCGCCCAATTTCTATATTACCAATTATTGTTAAAATCCTAGAAAAACACGTATTCCAAGTTATGTCATCCTTTCTAGACGTGCATAAGGTCCTCTCACCTAGTCAGTTTGGTTTTATTCGGGGAAAAGGAACTCAACCTCTGCTGGAAGACTTTTTAGATTTACTCTTTTCCGGTTTTAAAGAAATCTTGTTAGCTGTGCCCTTGTTTTAGGCGTATCTAAGGCGTTTGATACGGTCAGCCATTCAGTCCTCTTGAGGAAGCTGTATAGCTACGGCTTTCATGGCCCGTTTTTTTTTTCTGTTCAATTACCTTTTGAATCGCTCACAGCCTTGTAATTGCAGCTGAGTCCCGCAGTCCGCGAACAATGTTAAGAGCAGGGGTACCCCAGGGCTCAATTCTGTCTCCACTTCTATTTAATTTGTTTGTTAATGATATTTCAACATCTCTCTCTGAAGCCAAGCTTTATCAATATGCGGACGATACCGTAATAGTCACTCGACATCTTAATTTTGAAAATGCCGCCCGCTCACTACAGTGTGCTGCGACTACAGTCATGGACTGGTTTCAGCGAAACCTTATGGACGTTAACGTAAATAAGACTAAACTTATCTGTTTCCATAATCCCCTTAAATACGTGCGTCTGAATTTCCCTTTTGTTTTACATCACTCAAAATGTGTACCATGCAAGTGTGTTTCATTCGAATATGTTGAATCTGTCAAGTACCTTGGAATTTTATTTGACTGCGGCCTAACTTAGAATGCTCAGTTCATTGTCACTTTGTGCAAAAGCTAAGGAGTGTAAGTTGCCTTTTATATAACACCAAATTGCTTATGCCTTTTTCGGTACGTAAAATAATCGCCCACACGCTTGCATATAGCGTGTTAAGGTATGGGATTACAGTGTTTGGAAACTGTTCTGCCCAGTGGCATGAGTAAAATAGATAGCATTTTGAAAAATATTTTGAAAAGTGTATCTTATGGCTTGCAAATACCTGATGACAGTGACCTGTTTAACTTTCTGCAATTCTCATGTCTCAGAAGTCTGTTTACTCAGGACTGTTGTCCAACGTTACTTCTGGTGTGATGATTTCAAAAAAAGAAAACGTACCTACTCAGTTCCCTTCGTTTTCAGAAACATTTAAAATCCCTTTTGTCCGTACTCGATACGGTAGGAATACGCGCGAATATTATGTGCCTGAGGACCTTTAACAATTTGCACTCTGAAATTCTGCAGGCTAATTCTTTGAGCCAGCTGAAGAAAAGTGTGAAACTTTATCTTTCTGGAGGAGAGATTACATAACAATGTTTATATTTAGTGCATATGTATTTGTGTACATATTATTCATGTTTTGTGCACTCCTAACTGCTTTATTCTCGTTTTTTTACGTCCACATTGCTTTATTTTTGCGAATTTTTCGTTACTGACTTTGTTCTTGGTCGTTTCACAATTGTGCCTATATTTACTAGCGTTTGCATTTGTGTATATATTAGTCATCTTGTCTTGTCCACTCCTACCTGCTTCATGATCGTTTTCTTTCCCGTTCTCTGTTTTATTTGTGCTAATTTTTGCTGACTGTGTTCTTGGACATTCCACCTCTGTCTCTTTTTCTTTTTTGGGGGGAGGGCTGGCGTCACACAAGCCACTGTTGGCTTTGATTGCCCCCGCACTCCTGTATGAAGTTATGAATGTTCTGAATGCAATTTTTATATAATACAAAATTATTATTATTAAAATTATTATCATTATTATTATTATTAAGTTGCTTGGAGATAAATAATCAATCTCAATGGGATTATATCTACAAAAAACTCCACATGATCACTGAAAACGTTATTATTTACTCGTGTAGCTAAAATAGAGAAAAAGGTAATAATACACCGGGCATTTGCCTACTAAAATAAAACAGGATTGCCTGCTAAAGCAAAACATAAAACGCAGCAGTTTTGGTGTGAACACCACCAAAGAAAACTCAAAATAATGCAAAGTTAAAGTTCGTGCATGTATGCTTTATATTAAGGAAATGGTTAGCGTTTTTACCAGGGGGGGGGATAAAAATCAATATCATTTAAATCATTATTTAAAGAGTGATTTATATCAGACCAGTTTTACTATGGTGATTCAGATCAAGTCATTGCCGCTAAACTCAAACTATTCCCGAAAGTAATTTTATTTACTTGCTTATCATTTGATGCTTTCGTTTTAAATCGAAGAATCATCAAGCAAAAAAGATATATATATAAGTCTAAACACGATCAAAAAGTGGTCTTCTGAGCAAATCAGGGTACTGAGCTAAATGTCTGCCTTCGGGTTTCTTCGTTAACTGCGTAACATCTTACTGCAACAAAATCAGAAAGCAGAAGAAACGAAAACTATAAAAGGAACGTCCTGTTGCAATCAAGTCAAAACGCAAAATAAAACTTAAATTAAAAATTTTAGCAACCCAACTAACTAAAATATTCAGGCTGTTTTTGTTCTAGTATAGCGGGAATTAGATCTATAAAAAGAAAAAGTCAATTAAACTGTAATTTACATTCACAGTTTTTTTTCTTCCGCATTATCACTGATCGGATGAATTGATTATTTAATCTGCCATATTGAGAAATAAATCTCATGGCAAAAAACCACTACATGTATTTCTTAGCTTCAGTGATTTAGATGAAATTCTGATTTAAATTAAATAAATCTGATTTATATCAAACAAATCTCATTTATTTCACGCGAAAAACATGTTTTTTTGCACCCTGGTTTAACGTATATTAAAGACAAAAAACAAAATGCATTTTTAATATTGTATCATGATATGTTACTGTATTCGCTGTAGTCAGGGTTCCCCGGTTCTCCTGCTCAGCGGGCACGGCGGAACTGCTCGCGATCATGGCTCGGGAAAAGTAAATTCTGAATGCAAACAACACGATTCACGGTCCCAATGTAGTGCTGCACCCTTTATGGGATTGTGTTTTGTTAGAGAGAAGAGTTTTAGTATTGCGTATAGAAGCAAACGCAAGCGCTGTGATTTTGCGTTAGAGTTGCCTGCTCCACTCAGCGCATGCGCCTCGTCGCCATGCTCCCATATAAGACCGCAATTTTGGGCTCCGCGCACGCGCAGTGTGGAACACGCAACGCTAACGCAGACACACTCGCGTTCCCTCGTATACGCAATACTGAAAACTCATTACTGTTTCACCAGCTTTCAAAGCCAACGGAACGTGCTGCAGTGAGCAGACGTGCAAGCAGGTAGGCGTTCCTTTTAACTGGAAAGGCGGATATTGTCAAAACGACGGCGCGTAACAATTAAATGAACTAAATGTTCTGGGACGATTGGTAATTTTAAAAAAAACGAAAAAGAAATGTTTATTTTTATTTTTATATTTTTATTTTGGAGAATTTGGTCCGGAAGGAGTGACGGCGACTGGAAGTTTTGCCGATTGTACAAAAGTCGCGACTTTGATAGCACCATATGCTCTACCCACAGTTAATGTAATTTTATGTGGATTTCTCATATTACGATAACCAAAGAAAGACATGGAAGACACACATACAGGTCTGTTGTCTGTTTGTCTCCCATGTCCCTCTTTCGTTGTCGTAAATTAGACAACCAACACGCTCAACCATCTACACGTCATATTAGCAATAATGTTTTAATTGATTTTAGACTATTTTTATTTTATACCTTGTTAATGAAAAATGCAGCAACTGGCACCAGGAATGAAGATTTGCACACTCTTGATTGTCATACTTGTCCGCGCGTTTGAAATTAGATCATAAGCATAAAATATATTAGAGCTTGAAAACCTACGTATTCAAATATCTTAATTGTATTATTATTATTAATACAAATTGCGGAAATGTAGGCCCCTAATAAACGTCACGATCACAAAAATTCGCCATTTAACCATAATAGTCTTTCCAGAAATGTGTCTTTTTTTAGCATATGAAAAACTTTAACATCGTTATTAAAATATACAAACATTCAAACACTGGATGTAATAAAAAGTCCTATGCGTCACGCATTACTAAAAAAACGCACACCTTTGCTGTTTGATTCGGATTCCTTCTTTGGATTTTTGTAGTGAGAACAGCGTTTCTTATTCCATACGTTTTGTGAACATATTCTAAACTCATCACCCGTGACGATATTTTGTAAAATTTGTATTGATTTTGTTATTCTTGTGCTGGGAATAATGTTCATTATTTCACATGACATTCATTATTATTTATTATTATTATTCATTATTTCACATGACAATCATCTGAGCCGGAAAGGGCAGCAAGAACACTTTTTGAGTTATGAAAGGGAGAGACGCATCATAAGTTATAAAAGAATCCGAAATTAACACATATACCAAAATTAAATCCAAAATAGAAGTTAGTTCAGGTTTTGTTCCAGCATTAAAAGGTGCCTTCTGGCATAAATATTACGTTAAACACCATTTTTGTTTTCAGGATAAAGAGGGGACCTGCGCTCATAACACCCTATAGTCCGTTGCAACCTAAGAACGAAGGGCGAGGGTAAGACGGGCCGGGGAGGAGGAAGCAGACGGAACGCTAGAGAGAGAGAGGAGGTTTCCCTCTCTCTTCTCCAGCGTTCCGTCTGCTTCCTCCTCCCCGGCCCGCTTGCCCTCGCCCTTCGTTCTTAGGTTGCAACGGACTATAGCTTCCTCGCATAAACAGGAATAATTCGTGTCGCTCAGTGAAACCAGCTCAATAGGATGGCTCAGCAACTGGTATACGAGCACCCATCTCCGACCTTCACTACAACCGCCATTTTGAAAAACCTATAGTGAATTGGAGTCGCGAATAACAAGATAAGAAAGTAAACGCTGTTCGTTTTTTTTTTTTTTTTTGGCATTGTGTGGAGGGAAAATAAACGCGTGTTGTATACGTTATCAACGCCAAGTACAATTTGTTTGTGGTTACTGAAAGTACAAAAATCGTTGCACTGTCCCTTTAAACCTAAGCTTATAGCGTTTTTTTTTTCTTTTTCTTTAAGAAGCCGCCCCGGCGGCATCTGCCGCGGGGTTAGCTTGGGCGCCGGCTTGTCTTAGCTCTGAATAAAGCCCCTTGTGTAAAAAAAACAGACAGCTAGATGATGCTCTTTCATGTCACCGACTACTTCGGCAGATGACGCGTTGATCACAACGAAAGAAAACTTGAGCAAACTGGAAAACATTGCCCACACCCTGAAACACAAAGGGCGTGGGTTTCTGGGTATAGGGTGATACACGACCGGGTGCCGGTACGGTGTTCATCCAGACTGTGACAAGACAAGGCGGCAATCGAGACCCAGGAATAATCCCTGTGCTCTCAACGCCAGGCTCTTTTTTATTATTGTTTTTTCATATAAACCATTGAGGCAACTCTAACTTTGTGGCGTTTTCTTTTTCGCTCAAGTTTGCTCAACAACTATCGTTCCAACCTCAAATAAAGAAATATTTTCTTACTGCTATAAACGGTCTGAAGCTTAATCTGAGGTGACGTAACGCGTTTCATGGTCGAAAAACTAACCCGTTCAAAGAATGCACTCTGACGCTTAATTTTTGTTCTCTTGATTAAGAAAAGAAGAAACCGGCGACATTGTTTTATGTTTATTTTTACAAAATCAATGTGTAATCACGAAACCCTTTTATTGCTGCCGATTATCTGAGCTTTGGTAAAACCAGGAAAATATCTTTTATCTCCACAGCTTCTACAACGAGCGACAAACTATTTCATCTACGAAGGTACATTTATGGAAGATAAAATCATACCGGGAAAACCTCTACCTACATGCGGAAGATGGTTCATAGTAACTAATGCTCTGGACGCGAAGAGGCTGTATGAACCTAGCCAAGAGGCATATGCGTGAGTTTCTCGAAACCATTTCCTCTCTTAACTAGATGCGGTTAAATTTGGGATAAAATTATCAACACTATGCTTGCGATGCAGACCATTTTAAAACAAGGTTGGAAATTTGCGTATGGCTCACCCTATGTCTCATTACCACGTGCCCTTCACTACACAAAGCGGCCACACGCAGGGTAGTGTCGCTAGATTACCTTCGTGCATTAGAATATTCTAGACAATAAATAAAAAAACATATATTTTGATTATGCTGGCAAAAACTGGGTGGCACAGAAAGTGTTGAGCACGCATAAAGTGTGAGGTAACTATGTTGGTGTTGAAGAAAAAAATGAAAGCCGTTTACAACTCCCTGTAACACCGAATTAGAGCGCAGCTCTTGAGGAGGAGGATGGAAGGGTACTGAGGAGAGGTATACCTCTCCTCCCTCCTCCTCACCTCGTCATCCTGCCTCCTACTCCGCCACGGGGGCCACGTGACCTCAGTGGGATCACGTGACCCCCTGAGGTCACGTGACCCTCCTGAGGTCACGTGACTCCCTCTGAGGTCACGTGACCTCACGGTTACGCCGACGCCGCTCAAGTCGGAAACGGGCGCCTAAGAGCTGCGCTCTAAAAAAACGTTGGTCATTAGGTATGCAAATGTGCGGCGTCTGTGCGTGATGGGGAGTGGGGCTGACGTACGCGCGGTGCTAGCGCAGATACACACTTCATAGTGTATGGTAGCTCCACTCATTCTGTGTCAACCGGTCATTGTCAGCATGATCAAGCTAGTGTAAATTCTTGACTTTATAAACCCACTGTGTGCTGTCCCCACGCACCTGCTCTGCGTAGCTCAGCAAAAAAAAATTCTTTAGTTTAGGTAGTATATTACCTACCTGGCTGGAAATCATTTGGTCCCAAGTTCGATCCCCCTTCGTAGCATTCTTGTATTTGTGTTTTAATATTTGCTTTTATGGTTGTTGTTTTTATAATTTAAGCCTACATGTAACAATCCAGCGTAGGCTTTTTGTAGAAAATAGCTGGTGTAAGACACTGTGCTCGAACATTATCTTGCAAAAGATGTTATTCGAACAGAAAAATGGCTTCACGCTTAAGATAACCTTGATAGGGTTTCACTCATAATGAGCATTTCGCCTTGCAAGTCGACTGCTGTGACCGCCGAGCATCGAATACAAATCGGTAGTGCAGTGGGAAGAGAGAGCAACTTCGCTTTGTCAACGCTTTTGTACATATCTTTTTAAGTAAAATAAAGACATTATGAATGATTCGCTCACAATAAAAGTGGTTCCTTGACGAGTCCGGTTTTTTTCAATCGCGGCGGTATCGATTGTTCTCAGGGTGACTTCAGATAAGATGCAACTGGAGTGGCTGGTCGACATATATAATTCACTTCATATTTTTATGTCGTTGGCTATTTTATTGCCCACACTTTCGCCCATAAAGCAAATCTCGGGACACAAAAAAATCGTAGATCATAAAGGGTTGAACAGAGGCATTTACGCGCAGCACTGGTGTGACCGCGTTTGGTAATAAATAGTTTCAGTAATAATATAAGGAGTCCACTAATTTATAGAAAAAAATTATATGTAACTGTAAGTTGCCCTAAATTATATTAGTTGTTAGTTGCGTTACGTGTATTTAGTCAAACCTGTAAAACATGGCACCTTTTTCGATTGTTTGCGAACCTTGCGGGCCTTCATATTATATAGGATAATCATATCACACTCGTGAAATGTTCATAGTATAATTTTGAAACAAGTTGCGTAAATAAGGACGAACAAGTAATTCATATCAAAGGCCCTAGTTATCTACATATTTACTTTGTTGCTTGCGTCGTGCCTCATATGCTCTAAATGCAGTTGTTGCTTTGTTGTAGCCGTTTTTCGCTGTGTAGCCTGTTTCGGGAAACTCCAACCTAAATATATTAGGACAAGTTTGATATCTCATTTAAAGAAAGGTGCTGGCCTACTGTGCTACAATACTTAGTTTATTGCAACACTCGTTTATTTGTCTGTTTTTTTTGTTTTTTTAATTATAGGGTCGAGAAAAAAGTTCAACTGGTACTTGAAGGAGAGCCAGGATCTTCTGTGAAAAGCTCGATGAAAGTTAATAATTACGATGGACCCCAAAGTAAGGCATGGCATGTACTACCGTAGACTGTTAAAAAAGTGATATACTGAAAATCACGAAAATGAGCAGCACGATAATGGGCCCAATACAAATTACTTTATAGTCGGAGACGTGAATGAATGTTACTCATTACAATGGAGAGCAAACTGAGACAAAATATGTTCCACAATACACTGTTAAGTTTAATGCGACATAACAAAAATGACTACAACGGGCACACGAAAACACAAATATATATACAGGGTATTTCACGAAAGGTGGACAAATTCGATACTGCGAAAACTACGCGTCGCGACAAAAAAAAGGCTTGCGTCGTTTTGGTTCTGGGCCAGGTGCCTATTTAGGAAAATTATTATATTCTGGGATAATTAGATTGGTAATTATTTTTGCGTAATTAACTTTTTTAATATTGTGTTTAAAGGGGCCCATCAAGGACTTTTTTACTGGTTTTTAATTTGCACCGAACCTGAGCGCACTGAACGAAGTAACTTAATGAAACTTTTCTCGAAATTCGCTTTATTTTAAAAGTTATAGGCAAATTAAAATTACAAAAACAATACAAAAAATAACCTCCTTCATGACGTCCTTGGTTGTTTGAGTGGCCGCGAACTAGACGAGGGGTAGTGAGCTCAGCGAGCGCTCATGGCTGCCGCACTCCGTATCGACGGCGCGAGAGGGCGCCACTAAAGCCTGTTTTGAATAGGCTGTATGCAGCGGGCAGCCAGAGCGGCTCTCATTGCATTTGCTGCGCGATTCAACACTAATTCGGCATGACACTTCATTGGCCACAAACGACAGCAAGCACGGGATAAAGATCAGTCCAGAATGAGAGCCACCTCGTGCTGTCATACCTCGAAACGGCCAAACCGGAAGACAAAGCTGCTCGCCGAAGGCCACCGGAACGCTCGGAGCCGATATGATCCTCCAGTCGATACGACCGCAGCGCCGCCGCGTACATCCGAAACATTTCCGTGTCGGCGCCTGATCCCACTACTCCTTTCTAGTATGCGCCACCTTTGCCACCGCTTGGTGGCGGGTATGTCGACGGGTCATTTCTTGTTTCCGTACTTTTTAAACTCCATTTGTTTCTTTTCTGATCTAAAATTGTGAACAAAAACTACTTTTATAAATAATTGAAACGGTTCGCGCCACTTATATTTCGTATTTCGACTAACAAGAAGCTTTTAGCGGCTCTGACCAGTCGTAAGCCCAGGACCAAAGACGTCACATATCGCGCGCTTTCGGTACCGCGGGTCGCCCCCGTAGGTGGAGGAGGTTTCCGCGTCGTCCGATTAAAATATGATGCACTGATATTTAGTTACTCTCTCCGTGCCCGCTGGCTTGCCCGAACCCCGAGGGACGTGGAAACCGCAAAGAAAGGTAGACGCTTAAATATGATTGCGGGGCCCCTTTAAGGGCATGGTTTAAATTCTAAAATTGCTCAGCATCATCAAAAAACACTAAATCAACAGATTGCAGAACGATAGAAGGCGCGCGAAGCATTTACAGCTTTATGAAAAACCGCACAAATTCGACGGGTTTTTAAGTTTCGGTTTGCTATCGGAGCGCATCTCGGCCCCGGCGGCACCGCGCCCCGTGGAGAGATAGTGCATCCAACCTCTGCTGCGCTGTCATCGCGCGACGCAGCAGAGGCTGGTTGCACTATTCGCTGTTTGGCTTTCGATAGGATCGGCACACCAAAATAAGCTTCGATGTGAATCCGCATTTTCATCATGGCAGAGGGAAAACAACACCTACTGGAAGCAGGGCTTGTACGGCTTTCTCAACCCGCGGTGCAATTCTCAGCGTTCGTGCGTACGACGACTGACACGCGATCGCTTTCCAACGCCGAGCTATCACGACTCGCTCTAGACGACGATCCCGGTGCGGTGTCGAGGGCGTCTGCTACGCGCCGACTTCCTACTGGTCAGGAAAGTGTTGGGCCTTACCTGTTTTCGCTCGTCTTACCTGTTACCTGTTCTGCCCCGATTCAATAGACGCCGCCTCGAAATTATGGGGCAAACAACAGCGTTGCCATGGCATTGCCGTGGCAACGCTGTTGTTTGCCACATATTTTCATGGCGGCGTCCGTTAACTCAGTTTCCTAATTGTACTGAAAATTACCCAAAACTGTAGTAAAAGATGGGGAACTTTCAAAAAAAATACGCAGGAGACAATAAGAAGGCACTTCGTGGCCACGCCTATACTTCCGTTACACTTGGCTCCATGTATGGAGAATACGGACGCCACCTCCTGCCCCTTATAACCTCTTCCGCAAAGCCCGGTTTTGGGCAGCGCGCCAGTGATAAGGTAGACATATCTGCGTCTGTTTGGAGGAGGCAATAGCTCCCGCGAATCAGACGCCAATACGTCACTTCCGTGACCTTTTAAAGCGTACATGTAAATGTCCCACCTAGGTGCCCTGACCTGCAAGGCAGCGCAGGTGGCCAAGCACCAAGACATAACCTGGAAAGGAAACGAGAAAACCGCAATAGTCGATGCTACTGAAAAAACGAAGTTGCGCCAGCCGGCAGTATCAAAATGCACGCGCTGCAATCTTATGCACGTGAACCGATCCTGCCCTGATTTGCGCAAAGTATGCCTAAAGTGCGGAAGAAACACTTTGCAGTTCGCTGTCCTCTTAAGCGAACTTCACGAGACCAGCAGAGTAGCTGCATCCACCAGCAGAAAGAAAGAACTGAGGAGGAGCGAGACAGGAATTCCTCGCGCCAGGATAGTCAACAGCTCGGAACGACAGAGTCACTAGTTCTTCGAACCGAACAACCACTGCGACAGTACCAAAACGCTACACTGCAGTATCCCGGAAGGGACTCCTCCGACGACTTTGACATCTTGAATGTAAGCGTCTGTTCAACAAAGAGTCGTCAAGATCAAGAAGCGGCGCCGCGGCTCTCCTGAGCTAAAATAAATATATCCTATCGTATACACCGCATCCGTGGTTCAAGGAGCCGGATCGCGTTCAGTCGTCAGGCTAATAAGCTTGACTCCGGCTCCCAGGCGAACCTGATTCCGTATTTGCTTTACCAGAAGCTCTATTGGACGAACAGGCTACGCCCAACGAGCACGACATTACGGAACTACGACGGAGGAGTTATAAAACACATGGGAAGTTCGACAATGCTACGGAAAATCAATGGCAAAGAAAAATCGGAAAAGATTTTTGTTGTGAAAAATGTGCGCCAAACAACTCTCGGGCTACAAGCATCGGAGGCTTTCGGACTGGTTACGCGCGTGGGAGCAGTGGAAACGGGAAACAACTACGTACCCCTAGAATCTGCAAGCGTCCTCCAACGTACCGGTCGCGTGGGCCGCCGCTACCACATGGTCCTTCAAGAAAATTATCAACCAAGCGTGCGGCCGGCCCAGCGTGTACCTCTAGCCCTACGCGAACCTCTAAAGGACGAGCTTCAAAAGATGATAAAACACGGCATCATCGAGAAAGTTGACACACCCACAGATTGGGTAAGTCCATTGGTTATAGTAAAGACAGAAGGAAATTTAAGGATATGCCTAAACCCTCAACGCCCTAAAGCACAGTTGAGAAGGGAACATTATCAATTGCCTCGACGGGAGGATATTGAGGCCGAGATAGCCGGAGCTCAATTTTTCACAACATTAGATGCGAAGGCCAGGTTCCATCAAATTCCCTTGGATGAGGATACGGAAAGTGTATGTACGTTCAGAACACCATTTGGACGGTACACATTTCTAAGACTACCCTTTGGCATTGCATCCGCACAGGAGGGTATCGAGCCTAATCCGAGTTTTATCAGCGGTCTAACTTCTATGACTGTACGTGACGACAAAAAAGCAGTGCCACGCTTGCTGGGTTGCTGGGAGTAATAAACTATTTTGGTAAATGTGTACCTAACCTAGTTCAGAAAACAGCTCTAAAAAGCTTAATAAGACAAGAAGTAATTTTCGAATGGCTGCCATTTCATCAAAAAAAATTGAAAATGTTTAAGGTTTTCTTTGCAAGACCTCTCTTTTTGCAATGTTTTATCCAAACAAACCGAATAAAATCTCGTCAGATGCTTCCTCTACAGGACTGGGTGCAGTACTTCTGCAGCAAGACGAAAATAACTGGCGTCCGGTTGCGCACTTGTCAAGGGTTTTAACAGAAGTCGAATCGCGCTATTCAGGAATAGGGAAAGAGGCATTGGGAATAGTAGTTGGCTGTGAAAAATTCCACCGGTTTGTCCATGGTATGAAAATAACAATCGAAACTGGTCGCCAGGCACTCATAGCTATCTGTAAGAAATCCATAGGCGAGATGCCACCGAGTTTTCAGGGATTTTTTATTCGTTTACTAAAATACAATTTTACAATGCAGTTCCTTCCAGGCAAGAAACTGTTAGTGGCTAACACGCTGTCAAGAGCACCCGTCAATAAAGGGTCGAAAGACGCCACTGCTGACGTCGAGGTTCATGCAACCAGTGCCCTATGTGACTTAGTGTCAGCAGCGACTCTGACGAGGTTGTCCGAGGAAACCGCAGGAGATACACTATTGCAACAGGAAATTAAGGCAATTGCCAAGAACTTGCCTGTCGAAGGAGTTTTCTAGTCATTTAAGTCGGATCTAACAGTAATAGAAGGAATCGTATTCAAAGGAAACAGAGTGGTAGTACCAGAGAGCATGCGTGTAGAAATGCTAGCACGTTTGCATGACGGACATCAAGGAATGACACAATGTAAAGCTGCAGTACGCAGACTTAACTTTCTGACCTGGGGCTAAATGCAGACCTAATTTCGATGATAAGCTGCTGCTCAACTTGCCAATTTTATGCTTACGCACGAGAGCGTGAACATTTAATGATGCGAGAAAACCTAGAACTTCCACGTAGTCGTGTGGGAACTGTATTTGAGTTTGCAGGAAAGTCGTATTTAATTACACTTGATGCTATACTCCAATTATCCTGAAGTTGAAAAATTAGCAGACCTGACAGCTACAAAGTTTATTGAGAAACTTAAAGCTATCTTTGCAAGACACTGCATACCGATGGTGGTCACTTCTGACAATGGTCCGCAGTGCTCCTCACATGAATTCAAAGCTTTCGCGTCTTTCTATGGCTTCGAACACATAACCTCCAGTGCCCAGATTCCTACGCTCAAACGGTCTAGCTGAAAAGGGTGTTCAAATTGTCAAGCGTATTTTAAGAAGACCAATTCGGCTCGTGAAGGGAAGTGGCTAGGGCTCCTTTATCATAGATCGACGCCTCTTGAGAATGGTCGCTCTGCAGAGCGAACTGCCTATGAACAGAAATTTAAGATGCAGGTTGCCCAACTTCACCCGTATGGAAAAACACGTTATAAAGAAACATTAACGGCTAAGCAGCGGAACTCCCTGAGTGAACTTCACCCTGGTGACATTGTAAGGATCAAGAATGTCTGAACATGGGAGCCAAAAGCGAAGGTGGATCGTAAGGTTGCACCGCGTTCTTTTGAGGTCTTAACAGAAAGCAATCGTATAGTTCGCGGGAACAGGCAGCATCCGCGACGGACACAAGAAAAGTTCCAACTAGATACGGACGCCACGGACAGCGAAACCGAAGACTTTTCTGATTCGAACACAGGACAACACACAATTTGCCAGCCCGAAACCGCCAGAACTACAAGTGCAGTACCTGGAGCTGCTAGTGCCACATCCAGTTCACAAGAGGTCCCACTAAGGAGATATTCAAGATAAAGCAGGCCGCAAACTAAACTGACATACGACGAAAACTTTGAACAGAATGTCTAACTTGACATTTCTTTGCTTTGTCTTGGCGTGTGTATTGCGTGTTTAAAAAAACGTTCTGGCTGTGGTTTATGATTACTTTTTTGTATATCAGTTTTTATTTCTTTCTCAAGAAAGGAAGATGTACACATCGCGACACTGTTAGCATGAACACGTCATCGGCGCTTTTTCGCAATTTATCAGGAAAGAGTATTAGTAGGCTCACAATTTTACCCCTTATATTGGAGCCCTAGATAAGCTCTTTCTATAACAACGATATCTTTGATGGCAGCCTTTCGATTCTAACAAAAAAAACACAGAAAACTGGCGATCGCTTGTTCGCGCTAACAGTGTCGCGCTCTGTACCATGTAACAGTCTGGCAACTATGTGCACCCACATCCATAGTGACGTTGCGCCGATAAAGATCAGAACTACGGCTGGACATGTTGGTAGTGTTATGCGCACCTTAAAATGATAATTTATACATGCCACACCCTTCCGTATTTATTTTTACCACCTTAATGTGTACGGGTTTATTTTAGGGTGGTCACATCAGACGACTCTACTGCACAATGCTTCTTTCGTTTCTTTGACCCGTGAACGACCATTTCTCGGCTCGAGCTTATAACTTTTGCTAGTGGTTCGCTGTCACCTATGCATCACGTTTTGTTTGCATATCGTTAGTGATTGCGTAGGCCGGCATAAATTACAATGAAAAGCGGTACCTAGTGGAAAATCTGATATGTATAAGAAATTTCTTGGTCCAGTAAACGCACATGGTCAAATAAGATCATATAAGAACATGCAAGAACCTTAGAAGAACACATAAGAACAATATAGGATTATATAAAAAGTTATAAGAAACTGGTAAAAGTCTTTATTCATTAGTCTTTTTTTTTGGCTCTGGAGAGCCGCGGCACCGCGGAAAGGCAGCAGCCCGTACCATGGAGGTCCGTGGTGCCGCGTCTAGTGAGACATGATAATGGTGATGAGTGTATATACATGCATGACTGAAAAAGTTTTCTTATAACTTCTCATATAGTCCTATATTGTTCTTATATGCTTCTTATTAAGTTATTGTTTGTTCTTATATGATCTTACTTTGATCATACGTGTTTATTGAACCAAGAAATTTCTTATACATATAACAATTTTCACTTACTTCCCCAATTACGATGAGACACCCCAATTAGTCTTCTTTTGGCGCTTATCAAGTTTGTCATGTACTGATGCTGTCGCTTACAGAAGGACAAACGATAGTGACTATGGATTTGAACTACACGGACTACCAAAAATGTGCTTTGTTGTACTACAGGGACTCAGGTAAATCAATGCACATTACTATGATAATCAGCGTCTGAATATGATTTTTCAACATAACACCTTATTTTATGTTTTAACAGTACTGATTTTGACAGAATTAATAATAAAAAGGTTGCGTTTTGCGGTGCTTCGCTGCGGATTACGTCGAAATGCGAAAGCATTTCGACGTTTCTTCTGTGAATACACCGCTCCGTCGATTAAATCCAAACGAACCTCGTTCTCTCACTCGGCTCTCGGTCGCAGCAGAACTAGCCCACCTTGCTTCTCTGTCCCCTGCCAAACGCTATTGTCTCTGTTCCGGCGTCTCATTGGCACAACGAACACGTCGAACCACAGTGGGCCACCGTTTCTGTTCAGTTCGCTTCTTTCTCTTGCGAGCATTGTGAAGACAACCGGAGCACTTCCAGCAACAGTATGACTCCTATCATAGACCACCTTCGAAAGAGCGCACTTTGTTACTGTGGAATGTTACTCGTACACGAGCGCGAACTCCTAGCGATTGCGTTCAATAGGCAATATGCGAAATAGCAGAGCCCTAGCGGTTCAGGTGCACTCTGGGAGCTGGAGACTGTGAACGGGGAGTTTCGGTTTCGCCGGGTTGTGCATGTGTTGCCTGCTACTGTCTCCGCACGGCCATTGCTCACGTCGTCGTGGATTGGCTCCACACTTACGCGAGATGCAGTAAGTACCCATTTCTTCTCGTCGCTACAGATCAGAGAGAGCGAATAACGAAACAATGACGATTTTACTGACACGGGGAGCGAGCAAAAACGCCGCAACGACGAAGTCTGAACGCAGATCGACGTACGCCGAACGCCGTGCCAGCTCACTGCGTGCATTTGCTTGCAACCTCGAGAAGAGCCACTGAGACTAGTGCTCCAGTTTTATAACACTTCTGTTCCCTTAGTCAGTTTTGTCACAGCGACGTAGCAAGAGGTGCATGTTTGCGCTTGAACGCATTCTCGTGCAGCGAGTTTCATCATGTACCTTGTTAGCCTGATTAAAAATAGCGAACGGCTCCTAGTTTCCGCGATCGCCTTCGGTTCTATTGGCTGGCGCGCGTCGACGGGGCTCCCATTGGCCGCTGCGCCGTGCCCTCCGAGATCCCGAAGTGCGCGCGCACTAGTACGCAGCAGACGACGAAGGGAGCGGACGAGCATGACGACAGGGGAGCGGACGAGCGGCTTGCATGCTTTCGCATTCACAACTCATAAGAAATGCTTAGGTGTACCTCGAGCTTTTTGCTCGCTTTCCGTGCCAGCAAAATCGTAATTGTTTCGTTATATCGCTGCGTCTGATCTGTAGCGACGAGAAGAAAAGGGTGTTTAGTGCATCGCGCGTAAGTGTGGAGCAATCCACGACGACGTGAGCAATGGCGGTGCGGAGACGATAGCAGACGACAGATGCACAACCCGGCGGAACCGAAACCGAAACCTTCCGTCGACAGTGTCCTGCTTCCAGAGTGGACCTGAACTGCTAGGGGCGCTGCTATTTTGCATATTGCCCAATGACGATCCCCTGTGCACCAGGATCAAAAGTCGAAGGCTCGCGCTCTTTGCACACTCCTCGGTGCTGGTTGGCGATAAAAATGTTATTAAATTTAATAACCATCGCTTTACTCGTCAAGGCCTTGACGAGTGGTTGAGCGTCGGACTCATAAGCTTGGGATCCTGAGTTCGATTCCTCTTTTGGGCACTCGCGCATCGATAAATCAGCTCGCCATCTCGGCTCTGCGCGTGCCCATTGGCGAGCGCTGATTCGCCTATTCATTCAAAGGAGGCCTTTAATGTGCCCGTAAAACAGGGGCATTTTTTAAATGAGATGAGTTCAATTTATTTTCGAACGAACAAGAAAATTTTAAGATCAAATTGTCATTTAAATCTTGCAATTCATAATAACCAAAAAAATTAGACTTCTTATCGTCATTTCTTTTTCAGGTGATGGACATAAAAATAGAGTAATTGATTGCAAATGCACATTTATACGGATATTGATACCTTTTTGGAGCGACTTTACGTTTTCAGATGGGCAAATTCTTGGAACAGTTAAAATGTTCTAAAAATACATTTTCTATTCATTGCCGTTAGCAGAGATGTTATGCAACGCGTATACCAATCTCAGTCAGCTGCCTGTCCTGTTCTTATTTAAAATATCTTGATTTATTTCAGGTGACTATGAAGTATGGAACTTTCAACTGAATTTCAAAAATAATACAGAATGCCATCAAAAACTCGCCGCAACTACCCGAAAAAACATTGACTGTATACTACAGGGACTGGTGCTACGCTGGTCCTCGAGGCTAAATTGAAATCTAAAAATACTCATTAACACGTCTTTTGGGGCCTTTTCTGCAGTTTCGTTTGTCCTCTTTAGACGCCCATGCTTCCGCGTCATCTAAAGCAGTAAACGTAAATCTAATCGCGCTGTTCTAGCCGTCTGATCACTCCATTCTTCTGCTCTTCTATCTTCGTTAATTCTTTTCACACGCGCACAAAACAAAATTGAGCCATCAATGTAAATTTTGTGCCCTGACTTTACACACCGGATAATGGAACGTACGCTGCACCGCTAACGATTGGACTAAGGAACGTCAGCTGCCATTGTTACAAAATTTAAAAAAATGAAATATGTAGCCGACCACGAGTGTTTTCAATCAAAAATAAATTTAGCCGCTGATTTTTTGCACAAAATAAGCATGTATCTAATCTTTGCAGCTAAGCCGACCTGCGAAAACTGCGTTTAGAAGTTCCGAGAGCGTGGGTGCGATTTTAATAGTTCTAGAGAAAATACAACAAAAAAAAAGTTGAAATCACCTCAAGCCAATTAAAAGTAAATATGACTGGCAAGCAATATTTAAGCACTGAACGAAATAAGAAATGTTTTTTTTTTCTGACAAAGCAGGTTTAAAATATCGGTAAACCTAATTTTTGACGAGATTTTAAATTTTATATAAAACATTCCGTGAAAATAAAATAAGCCAAACTTATGCCTTTCGATAGCTCATGTATGGGACTACACCTGCATAGTATTTGGTAAGCGACAAATGTAATAACTCATGAGACAAAAGGCTCTGAATATGCCACCGGATTGTCGATGGGACGATGTTTAACATTTTTACCTTAATAAAAAAGTAACTAAAAAATACGTTGGTAAGGTATACAAGCACACAAATTGACAGTGAGATTTGTATGCTTTCCATATTCATATCAACGTACAAGAACGCTGGGCTGAACAAATCACTGCAAGGTAAAAACAGATTTCCGCCCTGCTCCGCCCAATTCCTTAATTTTTTTGCTGAAGCGAGAATGGTTTTTGAAACATTTTGAAAAGCGGTTTGTTTCTGTGCTCCCACAGGAATAGAGCCAATTACATTGCACTTTAATTGAAAAGGCCCATTTCGACAGAGCCTGTTCGATTTCAAATGAAACCACCACCTCCAGGGACTCTGTTAGGTAACACGGGTTGGGGTTCCAAATACCTAAGCATTTGACATGATGCTTTGCTTCATGTTATCTAGTCTCCCCTTTGTCCTTATCTTAAGCGCCATCATGTTATCAAATTCCAGTACCAACAACCCAACAATGCGTGGAAACTTCTCATTGCTTACAAATGAGAGGAGTAGTAATAGTGCCTTAAGAATAATATAGAAAAGAAGAAGCGTTACTAAGAATGCGTTTGAAGTAACCAAGGCTGCGATTTGCTTTAAAAAGGACATAATTAACGTGAACATTCCATGAAAAATTTGATGCGATGTGGACGCCCAGGCATTTATATAGATTGGCAGTCTCGTGGGGAGTACCGTTAATAAAGTAAGACACTTAAAAGTTGGAGTTTTTGCTGAAAGGCGCATGTATGCACTTGTTAGTATTTAATGCCATTAACCATACATGTGGAATACCACAATTGTGTTGTTAGCAAGTCAGTCTGCAAAGCATTATAATCAGTTATGTCACATACACGACGATATATGACGCAGTCGTCTGCAAAGAGTCGTACAAGCTTAAAGTGTTAACGAGGTTAGAGATGCATATAGAAAATAGTAGAGGACCCAGAACACTGCCCTGTGGGATCCCAGAAGTAGCAGTAGAAACATTAGATACGGAGTTCTAGACAGTAGCATATTGGGACCTATCTGTTATAAAATCGATTATCCATGCTAGAATATTAGGATCGATGCTGAGTGCAGAGGGCTAAAGGAGTAGGCGTTGATGAGGTACAGGATCAAGATGCTTTTGAAAAATCAATAAAGATAGCGTCAAAATGATAGGCTCTATCAAGGTTGGAGGCAATGATCAAAAACATAGCCAGCTAATTACGCTGTGCAGAAAAGCCCTTAGAAAAAGCATATTGACGAATAGAACAGAAAAAGTTATTGTCCTTTAAGAATTTTGCAAGATGGAAATATATATATACGTTTCAGTAATTTACATGAAATTCTGGTAAAACAAAATTGGCATATAATTGTTCACATCAGATTTAGTGTGGACCGGAACGACCTTACCACTTTTCCAATCAAATGGTACGTGACCTGAAGACAGACTGAAAAAAATATGTGATAAAGAAGACACCTGGAAATTTGCTTAGTACTTAATAATTGAGAGCTGATACTATCTTTTCCTGCTGATGATAAAAAAAAATTGTCATTCATTAGGTTTAGAACACCATCACGTTACATATTTGACATTGTATTGAAATTATAAGAAAGAGAAGTTGGCATGAGCTCCAGCGTGCTTTTAGCAAATACAGTAGCAGATGCGTTGTTAAAGGGGCCATGAAACGCAATTTTGGGCTGGGATGAATGATTTTAAATTGGGACTTTACTAATCGTATATCGTTTAGTTGGCCAAAAGAGAGGAGTAGAAAACTCAAAGCCAGCTTTCCGCTACGAACGTTTGAAAATATTGTGGATATTTTATGCCTTGCTTTCTTCGAAAGCTCTCCTGCCTTTTCACTATGATACATCCGCGGTTCCCAAAGCGCGTCAGCAGTGCCAACCTGACGTCAGCCAGACCAGCTCACGTATTGGACACGAAAACTGCGTCACTTGGACGTGTGCGCTCGTCAATAATCAATCTGTCGACGAATATTTGGATTCGCGTTCGTGGCCAATGAGTGCCCTGACGGAAATTATCGTCACCGGGGAATGACAAGTTCTATGGTGTGCATAAAAAGCACGTTTGAAGCTAGGAGTCATCGCACCGGTGCCGAAGAATGTCCGACGACGTGATTTCACAATTCGCATTTGAATTGAGGATTAAAGGTAAAGAGGAAGAAGTAGGAAAATCGTTTCAGCTTAAGAACCTCCGCACATTCACTCTTTGGAACAGCATTCGCGTTAGTTGTTATCAGGTTCAAATCAAATTAATCTTGAGGGTTCACTATGCTCCAGAAGTTTCGCGGATTATTTTGTAATATTGACGGAAGATCTTCATAATAAAATTTACTACGCGCTTTGCGACGGGCGTTCTTGTATTCGAGATGACAGACTTTATACTGATCCCAGTCATTGACGGTGTTGTTGCGTTTAGCTTTACGAAAGAGGCGCTTTTCTTTTTTGTTCAGTAACCTTTTGAGCTCATGGTTAAACCACGGAGAATTATTGTGATTTTTTTATAGAAATAGTCAAAATGTACTTGTCAACCAATTCAAGCAATTTCTTCTTGTTTAAAAGCCAGTTTTAATTTACCATACGAGAAGGAAAAAAACGGGGATTCTCGAGAAAACAATTAAGGTTAGTGTTGCTACTAGCGTAGTCACCTTTGGTGTAGTCTTTCATAACCTTTACACAACTATTTTTAAACAAAACTGGAACAATCACCTTCATATGAAGAAGCTTATCGTCGCTCATCCTGTCTATGTAAGACACGAGAGACACTAATTTAGGACTAGTCGTTAACACAAGATCCAATATCGTGCTATATTTGGGGGTCACTCTGGTACGTGACAAGCTGTGAACATTTGAAATCAGAACAGATGTCTTGGAGTCTTCCAGCACCAGTGCTACGACCTGAGAATACAGGGAGGACAGACCAATCAAT